>LTAE01000213.1:32473-58143 GCA_001647135.1 Pontederia paniculata | reverse complement strand
AGAGAGAGAGAGAGAGAGAGAGAGAGAGAGAGAGAGAGAGGTTACCAATAATTCATATTTTTATCTTTTGCGGTAGCAAGTGATATATCTTCACAATTCATCTTGCTGTGACAAGTTTGGCCAACTGGATCAGAGAGAGGGACATGAATTGAGATCTGAGATACAGAGATAGGATCACATATTCCTTTCTGGTACTCATATACAATCAAAATGTAAACAAAAAGAACAAATTGAAAGGGACATTTATGTTTGTCTACATATTGATCCCCCAACACTAGCCATGAAATTGTCAATTATGGATCAATAAACTCCCTGACCAAGAATTAATAAACTCAGGATGGCATGGAGATTGTAAAAAGTAAAACAAATCTCTTTTGCTTTGCTTTTGCAGGGTTTTTCTCTTGTTTCCAAAGGTTCTTCACACAGTTAAAGGGGTGCCAACTTTCTTGTATTAATAAAAACCTTAGCTTTCATCTGTTTGTCTTGGACTACTTAGGATTCTCTGAAGCATAGAATGGCTTTGGAAGAGAGAGAAAGAGAGAGTGTGTGTGTGGTACCCTATTCAAAGCAGTAAAAGTTGGTAAATCTTTGAGCAAAGCCCTTGGTTAATTATGAGGTAGCAGACTGTGTGATCTCCATTGGCAAAGGCCAAAAAATATGAGGAGAAAGCTTCCTCTCCCTGCTTTGATTATAGTTGTGCCACAATGATTCATTGGAAGGAAGGGTGCTGCTGTGTTGGGTAGTCTTCCATGGATTCAACTTTTGGTTATTACCCCCATGTCAGGAGCTGCAGTTGCAGAATGCCATCCCCAGGGCAATTGTTTGTGGTGACCATTGTTTACTGTGTAAATGAGACTTTGGAGCAGAAGCCATGTGTAGGAGCTCCTGCCTGCATGCATTAAAATGTTCTCCACTGCCTACTGTAAGCATATTCATCACCAAGGAGACAAGGAATCTGAGCAAATGGGCCACCCCTGCACAACCGAAAAGAAGCAGCAAACAGAAATTTCAGCATTTGGTTTATATATTTGTGAATTTTAATCTACTATCAGTTTTCATGTTGGATTTTTTTTGTAGATGGAATAACCTATGAATGTTCTAATTCTTTTGTCAGTTGTTGAATCTTTTCTAGAATCCCAAATTTCTTAGTATTGAGAAGGGATATTTTAGCCATTTAAATTATTTGTCATTAATATTTATGTCATATATCCATTAGAAGTGAGCGACATGAATACTAAAGTCAATAACTCAAGTATTTTAAATATTGATAAAATAAAATTTAAGGCGAATTAATTAATTAAACAAGTTAAACCAAAGTCGAACTAATCAAATTCCATATTTGCCCCATCTTTGGGTGCTTTCGATTTTTTTTTTAAACCTTGAAAGTGGAGAGGTTAATTAGTTGTGACAAAGTTAGGATTCTATAAAAGGTTTAGTGAGCACAAGGATAAACATAAATTTGTTGGCATAATGTATGAGTATTCAACAATTTTAAAAATAATTAACATGTACTTTCACAATCCTTAAATGAAAATGAAATAAACAAATTTTTTTATCCAATTTTGATGATATAAAATGTTCAAGGTTAATGTTCTCTTTCAATAATGATATTTCAAAGTCTAAACATGCATCTTTGTATTAAAGTTCAAGCCATTTTATTTTTATCACGTGCCCATAAAAAAGTATTTGTCATTTTTTTTTTCTTTTTTGCTTGATGAAAGAATTTTAAATGCAGTCCAACTAGTTCCTGGTTTGACCATCTGTCTGATCCAATAATATGAATATCTCTAGATTAATTCCCGTTTTCATCATATAACTTATAACTAGTTACAGCTCTACCAACAAGGGAACCACAATAAATGTACGAAGACGAACTCGTCATATATGTCAAGAATCATGTGGTAAATTAATTAAACTTTAGAGTTTATGTTGTGATCATTGTATTTTTTTCTCATCGCATATAAAATTTTAATGGAGAGGGTACCGTGTATTTTATTTTTTAGACAATTGAATTTAAAATATGTGATTAAAAAAATATTTATTTGTAAGTATATATTTTAAATTCAAAAGTTCATAAAATACGATCTGTTCTATTTAATTAGAGTACACATAATTAAACCATATATATATATATATATATATANCCCGACTCAGAACCCGGGTCGGGTTCTCATCAGTTCTAGCAAACGGGCATGGAACTGCCCTTGCGAACCATGTGACCCAGAAACCCGGGCAGCACACAGGCAGCCCGGAGTTCTGGCCGAGCGGTTCCATCGAAAACGTCGAACCGCTCGGTTTTGCGACAAAGCTACGTTTTTTCTCATTCCTCGAAACCCACCCTTGCCCTTGTCTCTCTCCTCCCACAACCCTTCTTCCTTCTCTGTTGGGAGTGCGGCACGTTTCTTCTCTCCTGACTCCGACGACATCCTCGTGTTTTTCTTCCTTCTTTACTCGGTGAGACAACGTTTTTTATCTTCTCTCCTGACTCCATCTAAATGCCCCTGCATAGTTCTGTGTTTTGTGTTCTTCATTTTTAATTGTGTTCCCCCTTTTTTTGCCCTAGCTTGATTGTAAAGCATCCTTTGCCATCACTGTCCTCGGAACTACGATCAACGAGCCCGGGTTGCATTTTGGGTTGCTTCCTTCACTGCTCGGTGAGTCTTCGGTGATTTGTTCTACGTTTTTTTTCCTTCCTGTGTTTTCCACTTGAGATTTGCATTTTGCATTTTTTATATTGTGTTTTTCTTGTTGCCCTAGATCAGCATCGTGTTTCCATCACTTTCTCGGATCTACGTTCAAGGACTCCAATTTACTTCCGGTAACTCTCTCTCTCTCTCTCTCTCTCTCTCTCTCTCTCTCTCCGTAGATCTAGTTTGTTCATTGTTTCCCCCCTTTTTTCTTGCCATAGATCTACTCGGAAGAACGCTTTTGGAAGGGTAAGCTTCTGATTTGGTGGAGGTAAACATCAATCCTCAATATGACTTCTATTTTGGTAGATTTATGTTTTGGTAAACATGAATCCTTAATATGGTTTCTTCATCGTTTTTGCATCTGCTGATTCGTGTGTCACTTCTGCTTGAGTGTTGTTTTGGAACATTTTCGTGGCTCAAACTAACTACTTTGTCTCCCATAGCAAGTTTATCTCTCGTTATCTTACTTTTTCTGATCAATGATTGTTGCTCTGTTATTGAATGGACAATCAGATGATTTCATTTTGCCTGTCACTAATTTTAATAATTATCATTCATGTTCGAATGAAAGAAATGATGTAAAAAAAAATTCATAACATGAATTGCATTACTGCAGCATGATATAATTAATTGTCTTAGAATAAAAAATTAGTATGATTTACAAAAATATGTTTTAAGTGAAAATGAAAATTCTTTTATTTGAATTGGTAATCTTATTTTTAGGATTAATATTGATGATCATGCACTGTCGATGGCAGAAAATATTGTTGTCAAATTACAGTGTATTAGTACTACTTCGCGGATTGCTGATAATCTTCATCCATCTTTCTTGTTTTTCATCAAATTACAATGTATTAGTACTGAATGCATTAGTTATGCATACTATATTTAAATTTGTTGCATATAATTTTTGCATGTATGGGTGTAAAAAAAGTAGTTAACTGACATATACCAGAGTATTTTTTGTGTTGGATAATATAAGATTTAACACACATCAAATTCTAGATTGACTTTAGGTAAGCATGACAACCTGGGGGGCTTGTTTAACAATTGTCGTACTAACAATTGTTTGTCCACAATCACTTATGTAGTGATGCCTCCAAAAAAGGGAAAGGGGAAGGAGACCGATGAAGGATTAGTGAGGTATGATAAATGGTCTGTTGAAATGGATGAGTTTTTTGTGTCATTAATGATGCAAGAGAATGTGGACGATTTCTTAAATAATGGCATCTTCAATCCTGAATCATAGAAGCGGATGAGAACAATGTTCAATGAGACCAGTGGACGGAATATGGAAGTTCAACGCCTTAAGAACCATCTTAAGGTGTTGAAAAGGAATTATGTTTTGGTTACGTCATTGTTGAAGAAAAGTGGGTGGGATTGGGATCCAATCAAATATACGCCCGTGGCACCTGACTCTTCCATGTGGGACGAGGTTATCACGGTGAGTGAATTTGTAAAATAGTAACTTTGAGTTAAAACAATTGGCTCATTATGGATAACAAACATACATCTTATATTACAACAGGTCGACCACAATATTTCAAAAATTCATGAAAAGAGCTTCCCGTATCACGATGATTTTGGGTTGTCATTCGGGAAGAATATTGCCACTGGAAAAAAAAGTTGTTAGTAGTAGAAACCCACTACCACTGGAAGAAAGTTCGGATAGTTCTGATGATAACATCATAGACATGACCACAGAAACTCAGTCAAACATCATAATGGGCAATGTTGGACATAGTGCTGGTTTCAGATTCATGTCCACCCCTCTTGCATCTAACTTTCAAGAAGGAGATGACACCCAAACCCAACAACAAACCACGTCCTCTGAGAAGAGATATATGGAAGGGTCAACTCCCTCTACTACAAGGAAAAAGAAATCCAAAGATGAAACATTGACGTTACTTGCGGAACAAGGGTGTGAGAGATTACAATTAATTAGGGAGATTGATGTCCAAGGGAAAAAAGTTAATCCTATGGCTGGTGCAGAGGAGTGTTTGACCATTTTAGATGAAAAGATTCCCAACATAGGTGGCGAAATACGGTTGGCAATTGCACTGACATTGATTGAAGTGGAAGAGCAATGGTTATTTAGGCAATGCATTGATGACAAAATGTTGCATGCTTGGATATCTGATGCACTCAAAAAACATCCACCACAGTCCAGAACTCCTACTTCAAATTTCACTCATCGGGACTCTCCTACCATTTCATTTATGCCAAACCCAATTTCTATGCAGTCAAATATTGCTTATGGTTTCGGAATGACTTATCCAATGGATTTTCAGACACAATACACACAAGTCGGTTGCACATCGGGTTAGGTACCGAACCCCTGCCGAATCCTAGACAAGGAACAGGGCAAGCATTCTGACGCTTCATTCCTCCACGTGCGACTGAGGTCTGATCACCTTCCAGTGATGATGTAGAGGGCATTTAGATGTTGTTATGTTTGTACTTATTGTCGTGTGTGTTTTGGATATTTCATAGTATGGTTAGCCTTTGTGTTGTAATGAACCATATCTACAACTCTTGTGTTTGTAAGAGATATTTGGCATTAAGTTATGTATTGAAGTATGTGTACTAGTTATGTTTCTACAACTCTTATGTCTATATCGGATATTTGGCTTTAAGTTATGTACTGAAGTATGCGAACTATTATGTGTACTAGTTAACTTTTGTGTGTCTTCAACTATAGTTAACTTATGTTATATTTTGGTTTAGCTTAAATATTGAAGTATGTATACGACTTATCCATCTGATTCTATTTGTATATATACTTAATGCTCATTTCCAAATAACTTAGCTTTCTGATTGTATGTATTTATATATCTAATGCTAATTTCCAAACTTATGTCCTAATGTGCAATAGATGGACAATGAAATTTCACTTTTGCTTCTAGAGAAGGAGCAATATGAGGAAGAGGTTTTAGCGGAAGCATTAGATGATGATGAAATGAGTGAAGAATCAAATATAGGCCATATTACGAGGATGCCCTATCATACTCGTCCATTCACAGGGGATCAACTGGTTAATGAAATGCTCAATGGACACCCTAAGCGTGGATACCATCATTTTAGGCTTGTAAACACCATGTTCTTTCGGTTGGAAGAATTATTGGTCAGTAGAGAACTTTTGAGACCCACTAAATTTGTTAGCGTTCATGAGCAATTGGCGATATTCTTAAATACTATTAGACAAGGGGATGGCAACAGAAAGTTGCAAGAGACATTTCAACGTTCAGGGGAGACAATATCACGTCACTTTAACTCAGTAGTTAAAACAATTTGTTCATTGAGTGAAGAGTTTATTCGACTTCCAGGTGCAGATGTAGGTGTGCATCCACGTGTTCGAGGACAACGCACTGTGTATCCTTACTTTGCAGTGAGTTGAACATTTTCATTTATAAGTGTTTCTGTTAACCCACATCCGACACATACTACTAACATTTTCATTGAATCAAATTTATTAGAATGCTATCGGGGCTATCGATGGAACCCACATCCCGACACATATCAAGAAGGAGAGACAAGTACCTTTCCGTAATCGTAAAGATGTTTTGTCACAAAAATGTAATGGCCGCAGTATCGTTCGACAAGACGTTCCTTTATGTGTGCACTGGATGAGAAAGGTCTGCTGGAGATATGAAAGTGCTTAAATGGTGCATTGAGGATGGAGATTTTGTCGTACCAGAAGGTATAACCAAAATATGCCAATACATTCCTTTACTTGATTTTGTTAATGCTTAGTGAGCAAATATGTTTCCTTTTTGTAGGTAAGTTTTATTTTGTGGATTCAGGATATGCCAATACCGATAAGTTTCTGGCACCATATATGAGAGGTAGATATCATTTGGGTACTATCAACGAGAACACTCGTGCTGGAAGGTATCGGGATGCCAAGGACCTATATAATCACCGTCATTCACAATTGATGAATTACGTGGAGCAAGCATTCAATATATTGAAAAAACGTTTTAAAATACTTCATTTACCTATTGAATATCCATTTAGGGTCCACAGGAGGATTGTGCTAGCATGTTGTGTGATACACAACTTCATTCGACGATATAAAGGCGAAGATAAGTACTTCGACATGGATTTGGAACCCGTACCCATAGGGGAAAGGGCGGATGATGTGGTACCATCTATTAATGCGAATAACGATGAGAGGATCTGTGGTGAACAACTACGAGAGAGCATAACATCTAGGTTATGGAACGATCACCGTCGTCGACATAGTAAGAATGTTCTAATGTTATCCCAACTTGTTATGTTGCCTTTCAAAGTACCTTGAATACTTGTACCAAAAGTTCATGCATATTTTTTATATCAGTAGTTCATGCATAATATGATAGATTTCATACTCATCTTTTTTTGTAACAACTTGTTATGTTGCCTTTTAATTTTCATAGAACCTTGAATACTTGTACATATATGATGCATATTATGATGCATTTCATATTACTAGTGGTTCATGTTCATTTTTTATACCAGCAATTCATGCATATATATTGAAATGAATTTTGCACAACTCAGTTTACAATGTTGGGCTTTTAGCCTTTTTTACACCATGTTATTTTGCACAGATATGGTGCATATATATATATATATATTGACAACTCGGTTCATTTTTGATAATTCTGTATTGACAACTCGATTCATTTTTGTGAATTCTGAAAGTTTATATATGAAGCTTAATTTCTGAAACTGACAAGTCCAGTTTTTATTTCAAACATGGTTGAAGAGTTAGCAGGTTGCATTTGATACCTACATGGTTGATATTTCTTATAATTTTCATTTCCTAAAATTCCAGGAACTAACTTGGAGGACGAAAATTAGAATGACTATCACTCTGTGTTATTATGTTGTATTCGAAGGTCGCAAGCCAGACATTTACGAGTCGTGGTCCGATTGCCAACAACAAGTACTTGGTTACACTAACTGTATTTTCAAAAAGTTTGACTCATTAGAAGCAGCCGCAACTTCTTTATCTCGTTACCTTGGTCGAGTGGACGACAATGGTGGACCAATTTTGGAATCTATGGCTGAAAAGGATGAAAAAAAATGCAAGTGTATTAGAATGCAAGTGTCGCGATAACCTTTATCTAGTAATCTTGTGCGCTTTTGTCTTCTATGTTCTTGGACTAATGTCGCGTAAGTGCAAATGTGGTTGATATATGTAACTTGTGTGTTGTGTGGTTTGGATGATGTCCTGATGTTTGTGTCTTGACTTTGGATGAGGTAGTGATGTACTATGGATGTTTGGAGGTAACCTTTTTAACTGCAAACATGTTATTTGTCATGAATATGTGACCTATGATTTAGTCTTTATCATATGAGATTTAGTTTTTTGGAACTTAATTAGCTCATACGATACATTATTTGTGCATGTGTGGGGATTACATCGATACATTCACGTCGTTATTTATATCTTTTTTTTCATTTATTAACGTGAAATTTTTGACAATTTTTTTATTTTTTAACGTTATTTTTTAAAAGTTGTTTATATATAATTTATGAAAATATGGTTGGGTTTATATTATTAAAGTAATTCTTTTTAAAAAATATAAATATGTATATATATATATATATATATATATATACGAATAATATTATAATTAATCAAGGGTAAAAAGGTCAATGAAAAATTAATTCACTCTAAATTTCAATTTCATCCAAACACACCTAGAACTCCACATATTTAGTTCCAATTTTCGGTTCCATCTTTATTCAAACACACGTTAGAACTAATCTATCAAATCAATAGAACCCAGAGAACCCTAGATTCCCTTGCCAAACGCTGAGGAATATTCTGATTCTCTATTTTATAATATTTCCTCAAATTGTGATTTTTTTGGTTAATTGAATAATATTTTCTGGTGATCATTTTCTAATATTAAATTAATGAATATAATTCTACCAAAAATATACAAAATTAGGAAAGGGATCTAAGTAGCACATACTAATTGTTAAGTTTGAAAATATGATTAGCACAAAATATTAAAAAATTAACATGTATCTATCCTTTTTAAACACATTCAATCATATAACCATCTTGATTCTTCACGTAAAGACTAAGAATTTGAATTTAGAGAAAGACATAATCTATTTCTATTTTTTATTAAATCAATATCATTGAAAAAAAAAGTTTATCTACATGGAATTTGTTTAACTTGTAGTTTCTGACAAATAGATAATGTTGCAAGCTAATAAATTGCAACTACAGATATTGATGTAGCTATTTTGAAAAGGAAATTAATAATTAAGATATTATTATTTATGTTTTATTTATTTTAATTTTGGATGATTCATTAGTTATTTTATATCTTTTACTTGAAGTCAATTTTTATTTATAAAACTCTATACAAAAGTTATTTTGATACGAACAATATTAGACTTTAAAAATTTTCTTCGATTTGAATTTTATGTTCTTTTATCATGTGGATTCGTTGTTGAATTTCAAATTTTTTTATGAATTATGAATTATTTGTTTATTGTCCGTCTTGTCTCATCACCATCATCATCCTTGCATATGTTCATTTTTCCCAATCTAATTGTGTCAAGTGGTATGAAAGTATGTCGATAAGATTTGTAGTTATCTTAGATTTTGATCATGATAAAAAAATGTTCAATCCACATCACACTCGTCAAATCGTTAGCTATATCTCATATGAGTTACATCATCATAATCAATCCAAATTAAATGATGAATTTTTGAAGGAGAGTCTGATGTAGAAGAAACTTGTTATTTTAAAAAGAAATTATTAATTAGGATTATTATTAGTTTTTTTAACTTAGGATACTTTTAGTTATTCTAAAATTTTAATTAAAAGAAAAAAAATCTATAAAACTCTATACAAGAATTCTTTTGGATAAAACAAGATTTTGAACTTTTTTTCAAATTGAATTTTAGGTTCTTGTTAATTCACGATATATTTGATAGATTTCAAAGAGCTTTGATGATTTTTATGATGATTATTTTTCTTCTCAAATTGAAATTGACAACACTCCACCCGTGCTTATCTTCCGCAACTCTGGCGTGCCAAATATTTTAGGATTTCTGTTTATACAAAGATGTAATACACGAAGTTCAGTTATACAACGCATTGTCCTCATATCTGGCCCCTCCAGACATTGAATACACGTTGCCCTGCAATCCACATCACACTCGTCAAATCGTTAGCTATATCTCATATGAGTTACATCATCATAATCAATCCAAATTAAATGATGAATTTTTGAAGGAGAGTCTGATGTAGAAGAAACTTGTTATTTTAAAAAGAAATTATTAATTAGGATTATTATTAGTTTTTTTAACTTAGGATACTTTTAGTTATTCTAAAATTTTAATTAAAAGAAAAAAAATCTATAAAACTCTATACAAGAATTCTTTTGGATAAAACAAGATTTTGAACTTTTTTTCAAATTGAATTTTAGGTTCTTGTTAATTCACGATATATTTGATAGATTTCAAAGAGCTTTGATGATTTTTATGATGATTATTTTTCTTCTCAAATTGAAATTGACAACACTCCACCCGTGCTTATCTTCCGCAACTCTGGCGTGCCAAATATTTTAGGATTTCTGTTTATACAAAGATGTAATACACGAAGTTCAGTTATACAACGCATTGTCCTCATATCTGGCCCCTCCAGACATTGAATACACGTTGCCCTGCAATCCACATCACACTCGTCAAATCGTTAGCTATATCTCATATGAGTTACATCATCGTAGTCAATCCAAATTAAATGATAAATTTTTTAAGGAGAGTCTGATGTAGAAAAAAACTTATTATTTTAAAAAGAAATTCTTAATTAGGATTATTATTAGTTTTTTTAACTTAGGATACTTTTAATTATTCTAATTTTTATTAAAAGAAAAATAATCTGTAAAAACTTTGTACAAGATTTCTTTTGGATAAAACAAGATTTTGAATATTTTTTTTCAAATTGAATTTNCTCCGCGCCGGTGCAAGGGGGGGGAGAGAAGAGAGAGAGAGAGAGAGAGAGAGAGAGAGAGAGAGAGAGAGAGAGAGAGAGCAAAAAGGCTTATGTGGCAAATTGGTTGTACGCCATGGAAGGAAGACAAGACAAGATGACAAACCAACATGAACGAATCCATGATACTACTGTTTGGGGAGACACGATGAAAAAAGATGCATGTGAGATGATGAATGAAGTAACATATTATTAGCAATTGAATTGCATTTACAGTTTCACTAGTCAATTTTTATTACTCTAATTAAAGAAACAAGACTAAATTTCAATTACCTATGTCAAATACCATATAACAATACTAAATTTCAGCAGATGTCACGTTATCATTTTGAAAAAAAGTGAAACTAATTTTATTTGAAGCTGAATTCCAGAATTTATATGCATCTTAAATATTGCAATTTAATATACATTTTACAATTTAATAATAATATAATTTGAAACAGCTTGACAATATTTTAGTGTTTTAATTGTTATACCTTCTATGATATAATTCGGATTGATATAAAATCAGTTTAATTAGATTTCAAGATCTATGTTTTCAAATATATATATATATATATATATATATATATAATATATATATATATATAGCATAATATCAGATCTACTGGTTCAATGATTCCTTATGTAGTTATATTAAACATTGAATTACCAACCTATAATATCGTAAGCACCGCATATTCACTTAATATAATTGATAAAAATAAATCATCACCATTTTATACCTCAATTTAAGTCAGAAATAATTGATCAATTTAATGATTAATTCATCGGTAGTCAATATTTAATCGTAATGTGATCAGATCCTAAAAATTCTGATCAAATGTACACTAACACATTCTATCTTCAGTTGTCTAAACACGTTATAAGCATACAACTAATACAGTCTTAGTATTTATCAAAACTAAAGGTTCAGTCTTAGTATACACCTATGTAAGGATGCATAATTTGAAGTTCTTTAATAATTCTTGTCCAATCAAATGTCATAGATAACATGAGAGGGAAGATGTGTGTGTGCGCGCGCAAGTCGAGATGTGGTCGACTTTCAACGAATTCCGACGAATTTGGCAGCAAAAAATGGTTAAAAAAGGCAAATATACATATAAATAAGTTAGTGAACCTTCAATTGGATAATGATTCATCCTCCTAATACTCACATATTTAAAATACCAAAAGAAATAACATAATTATTATGGATGTCATTGTGAGAGCTAGAGTTAGGAAGATTTTTGAGGATATAGCATATGACGTACAAACCTTTTATTTACAACCTCAGTAATTTACCAAAGAAGAATGAATACTCCTTTTTCGCTTGCAACTTTATCATCATGTTTGGATATTTTGTAAATTATTTTGACATTTTAAAAAAACTGAAGTAAGATACTTTTTAAAAAGTGTATTACTACATTTTTTCTTCATCGTAAAATTATTTCTAAGTTGTTTGGTTTATGCATCCAAATGCTTTGTAATTAAAAAAATATTTAATATTAGTATAATTAATTTAATTTACGTCTACTAGTTTGAAATTTTAAGTTGATTTTCAAATGATATGGCAATATAATTTAAAAGTGTCTCACAATAGGCTAATAAACCAATGAAAAAATTTAATAGGGTGTTTAAATACTTTTTCAATACTTTGCAAAATTATAAATCTATAAGAATTAAATTTTCTATATAACTCTTCTGAGACATTTTTTAACAACGTAAAGTATTATAGTATAATAGAAAATATTGTAATGTAAAATTTTGATGTCAGTAAAAATATATTTTTCTGTATTAATTTTAGGTCAAATATAAATAAAAGAATAATCTAATAATAATAATAATTTATACACTAGTAATACGCGTTGCATTATGCACATTTCATATAATAAAAGACTAAAATATTCTGTAGAAGTTTTGGATATTGCCGGCAGAAGTTATGAAACTCTTTATAAAGTTCATCTAACAAATAAAGAATTATGCAATAATAGCTTGGGCAATGGTTAGCTCTAATAATCTCTCTCCTTCAGCATGGTTTGATGCACAATTGTTTTAAAAATTATATAGGTCCAAGCAATTATTTCTTTTACAACGTAGGTTCTATTATTCTATAAGCTGATTGATTATACTTTTAAAACTTTGTAATTATGAGATATTTGATTACATCTTCAAAAGCCATATTATATTTGATAAATCTAGGTGAAAATCCAAATGGGTTTAGTTGTAACTGACTTGGTATACCAAGTTAAAATTACAAAGCTGAAACTATTATAATAATATTTAAAGAAATCGGTGCATAAAGATAGATAATTATAAGCACAGTTGTTCTTGTAATAAATTATAAGTTAAAAATATAATCAATTAAACATAAACTTACAGTTATAAGCCCATTCCCATAAACGATGAGAAAAATGTAGCTTGTATCAATTTTTACTATGTAATTGAGCTAAAACGTTGTATTATGGATCTATAAAATTAGTTGCCAAACACCTATTTATAAATTTTTTCAACGGACAAATTAATTACAACGTAATAAATAATTACTGAGATATTATAATAATCCCGAACAGGCCCTAAACATGTCATTCGTCGTTCATTTTCTTTCTTCACTTTTTTTTTGAAATCTGGGTCTTACGGTCATAATGTTGTAAAATCCGACCCGGACGTCGACCCGGATAGTCCGACGGATTAAGTCGAACCGATCGGACCGATTAAACCGGATGATCGGACCAAATAATTATAAATTAATACTATGAACTATAAAATTAAAATACATGATAACATATACTATTAATTATAAGCATATAATAATTTATTAATCTTAATTCACAACTAAAATTTGTAATAATGTTTAATGACTCAATATAAATAATAAGATAATTATTAAATATTAATATATTTGATTGATTTACTAAGTTTTTTCATTTAACGTAATAATATAGAGTTGTCGTCGTTTCAAAATTTACTTGGCATAGCTCTTTTAAGATTTAAAAATTAAATTAGCTTTCTATTAATATTATTATTTAAAAAATATATATTTTTTTGGCCGGATTGATCAAATCCACCGGATTGAGCGGTTCAACCCGAGTTTTGACCGGGTCAAAACGGTTGATCCGGATTTGATGTGACCCACGACCGATTTAGGTCCCGGACACCGGTCTGACCGGCCGAGCCGGGCCGGATTTTACAACATGGGGTCAGAGTATGAAATAAATGCCCGACGGCAATGCATTGGCTCTCAGTCACAACTGATATTAAGCTATTATTAATTAAACGCTGCTATACAACAAACATTACAAGCGGTTCCTCAACAATCCAAATCAAATCCATTTAATTCTGTCAACAATTCAGTGCTCCAAACTCCAAATTAGGAAAAAAATACAAAGAATATCAGCAAAAGGTCCCGCTGCATATGAAATTATCAAGATCTTTATGATGTCCAAGACAGTTGATGGCACAAGTAGAACTAAACTAATAGAATGAGCAAGGAGATAAACAATCCCAATAGTATATATTAAGGACAAAAAAAAACGAAGAAAAGAAGACTGAATAAAGAGGAACCGATGAGCGTGTGAACGAGAAAATATTCTTGCACCCCTGCGTGAATAAAGCAATCATGTTCATGACGCAGATTTAAAAGATAAGAAGACAGCATAACGAAAAGTCCTGAACGGACCAATTAAAGAAAAAAGAAAATTCTGAGTTCAAACCCAAATGGCAAGAGTTATTTTTAAAAGGTATCGACGTCATTATAGTGTCAGGAAGGCCATGCCTCCACGACACAATTTATTCAGAGATGACATAATTGCATAAAGTATATTTCGGCAAGCGAGTTCCAGAATTCTATCACACAGACAGATCCTGAACAAGAAATCAGGCACACCTGAGTAAGTAGTTTATTCAACGGAACTGAATAGCATAGATCTTAAACTCCAAGCCTGTTTGCAGTACTACAGCAAAGCTGCTTCAGTGCCTGGAAGCTGTCATAATTAAGGGAAAGAGAAGCCATGTGTTTTGATATTTCTTCCTCAGAAATCTGGTCAAAGTAGAACTTAGTTTCACACACCAGGTAACCAGCACATTCCGAGGCGGTCAGATAGTGCTCCTTCAACGGCATATGGACCTGGATGACACAAACAAACAATATCTGGTGAATATCACATGTGATAGTTTGCTTTTGTAGCATTATTTGCACACATAATATAAAAAAAAATACAATTATATGATCACAAAATTTCATGTTTGAAATGCAAGAGTGTTTTGCATGGCCAATTCACTATTAAGAGTTGGTTTGTATTGCATTTAACTTTACAGAAGTGCACTTTCAAAATTTTTTTGCGACATGCATCTTCCAACTTGGAAGACAAATTTCAAACCCACTCTTTTTCTCCAATTTGAGTAATGGAACAGTTCTGTAACTAGGCTATGTAATTTTCTCTCTGGCCTGCCTAAGCCACAAAAATATGCACTTAATCAGTGAACACACTTAAAGAAACATGTAGAGTAAAGAGCATTCACCTGTGGAAACAAAAACATCTTGGTGCCACAGTCACAGATGAGCAGGCTAAATGCAGTACCATTATCATGCAAGATCGAACAGATTTCTCCAACAACTTCAGCCATCACGTTTAAGCTCTTGCTCATGAAAACTAGAGCCCTGAGAGGGTATTCTGCAACTTCACGGATAAAAAACCCAGTTGTGTGCAAATTACCATAAACAGGGATGGTCGGAGCAAGCTCCACAGGTAAAGGGTTTGCAAAGTAACTGGCCTGTACCATAAATTTAAGATTAGTTTAATTCACTGAGTTAACATATCTATTTGATACACCGTTCAGTGAGACAAAAGGAAGATAACAATCATGCAACAGAACATAATCTCCCCTGCACATTCTAACTAGGCACTTCTAATGCAAATGGACCCTTGGGTATTTGATAAACTGAGGTATTTAAGAAGTGATAAATTCTTCAATTTTTTTAGACCAATAAATCCTTGAAGTTGACTTGCCTTTATTTGTTCAAAATGAGAGTTTTTTTCCTTTTTATACTGAAATAAACATTCACATCTAAATACAAAGAAATTAAAGGTATTAGAAACAGCAAAAGGCAACATTATGGCCTTACACTATCATTAGATTATCACACTCTAGGCGGTTGATCGAACTTTAACTATTTTCTACAAAACCACATAGACAGATGGTAATTCATTCTATGGTAAAAGGAGACAAGCATAGACAAAACAAAACAGAACTAACAGAGAGTGCTTTTGACACTATTTACAGAGAGAAGATTATATATATAACCATACATACAGTTTACTTGTATCAAGCAAATGCTAACTTCGGTCTGAAAATGACATGATAAAAAGAAACATAAGACTATTGTCAACAAAGTCAACTAAAATCTCATTCATCATGACTCAGATTTATTGAAACTTGTACCTCAAAATATAATTTATCTGAAATCTTAGAACCATCATGGTCAAAAGATATGTGAAATGTGCTTATATCATAACATGACAAACGCTTCTTAGAAACATAGGAATGATGTCAATAAAGCCAACTAAAACCTGATTCTTAATAACTCATATTTATTGAGACTTCTACCTGAAAATAGCTTTTATCTGAGATTTTAGAACCATCATGATCGAAAAATATGTGAAATGTGCTGTTGTCCATTTCAGCAGCTATCACTGTGATCAGACCAAAAGTTTTCTTGCCCAGAATTTGAGGCATCTGATGTATATCATATGGTAGCAGAAAGATATGGCCATACTCAACTGGATTTGCCTAAGATCAGAAGATTTAGAATTAGCTGCAAGCATACAACTCAAATAGGGTAAAAAGGAACAAGTCTAAGGTTACAAGGCCACTTACATTAGCCACAACCAATACCCCTTCTTTAGGCAGTGCAGATGAGGGAACAAACACAGATTGTTCCTTCTCCCCAATTGAAATGCAGAAGAGTATATCATCCAGGAGAGGTTTCAGATAGCTTTCTCTGATGGGTCCAATAGCTGGGAGGAATTTTTTCCCAAAATCAGCAAGAGAACATGAATTCCAGTTTTTGTTCAACTGAGCTGTAAACCTATGCCGACCATCAACAATCTACAAGGAAGTACACAGAATGGTAACTACTGGAGTCTGAGGAAAGAATCAGTATAGTATATCAATTATATCAACCTAACTAGGAAAAAAGCACCTTTAATTCGCAAGTTGTGATATCATAGTTGAGCTGACCCTTACAGGAATGATCCTCCCACTGCAAGCTTATCACAATAAATTTAAAGGTGGTTCTACAGTAGGTTATATTTTACGAATGAATTCTTTTATTGAGGCAATTTAAGAATGACTTATAGTTAATATACCTGAGATAGAAGAATAACATCCAGTAAACTCTCCCCTCCCATCTCATTGCAATGGAACAAGGCACCATAGTCTTTGATAGCAGTACCTAGTTGGTAAAGATTTATCCTAACGCCTGAAAGAGATAGGAGAAACCACAATAATTAACACAATACCTTAAGAAAAGCATGTCTGCAAACAAGAGAATGATCTGAAATGACAGAAACCTATCTTATAATATCAAAAAATACTTTTTTCCTTAGACAAGCTACTAATGACTCCAAAGGAAGTGATCATAAATTGTCGGAACAACATCAAATAAGATTAACAATAAAATTACCAGAAAATTAGATCCACCAGCTAAAGGAAGTATCTGAGATGAGCATTTTAGGAGTCCTAGGATGACTATTCAAATGTGAAAATATAATTTTGGACTCGTAAAATTAAATTTAGGCTTTTGAAAAAACAGGAGCACATGTTGATGCTGAAAATGCACTACAAATGCATTAGATAAAGAAATAATATTCAGATTCCAGGGATGGTGAATGTCACTCTATAGAACAATCAATTGGCAAGAAAAAAACAACATTAATTTCGAAGAGAAGTTAATTTAACTCACCTCTTAAAGGCATTTCATGACTTTTAGACTGATCTGATACCATGTTCTGCATGATGAATGAGTACTGATGTCCAATTTTTTTGACGGACACCATATTGCAGATCTTTTAACTATATCACTTACTAGAAAAAGCTAAGGAGCTAAAATGATCAATCAAAGATGAGAACCGCCTCCAGCAAGGAATGTCAGATCTGAAGGATGCCCACCGGCAGAAGGTAGGGCACCCCGACCACCGTGGAACGAAGGAGAGGCAAGCAGAAACTTAGTGAAACCTTGAGAGCATTTTCTTCCCCTTCTAACTATAACACGATGTTCTTCGCTTGGAGCCGTGGTTGAATTGCTCAAGCCAGCCCTAATTGGACCAGCAATTTCCCCAGAACTACCAATGAAATCCTCAAGAATCTGCTATGAGAATCTAATCAACAACTTCCCGACCCCTGAAACACTAACAACCTTGACAATAAATGCAAAAAGGAAAAGAAAGCAAGAACTTGCAAATCTTCTCTATGTTTTGTAAATTCTCCAACACGGTAGTCCCAAAAGCTGAAAATTGTCCAAGCGCAAAAACCTGCAAGAAGGTAAATAAACATTAATTTCCAAAATATTAGCTTAAGAAGGCTGAATCATACAATGAAGGAAGTAATCAAAAGGAAGGTGTTGAAACTGCTTGATATTGGCCTAATCTACTCCTGCTAAAAGAGAAGACTAAGGCATCGTTAAAGGAATCTTACACAGAGAACTCCCAACTGGAGATCAAGTTATTTTATATTCTGATCATTATGACAATAACTCCAAATGATATCAATTTCCATGACACCAAATCTACCCATACACTAGATGTCATTCAGATGCACAAAAGAAATAAAACTATACGAAAAACATCATATATAATCATTCCTTAGAGACCAGATTAAGGACAAAGGATGCGGATTTTTACCAATCAAAGATCATTATTTAGATGGTTCCAACCTCGAAATGTATAGCACAATTCCCATTCGATCAGATTACAAAAAAAAAAAAAAAAAGAATCACAGATTTTATGTATAAGAGATCATGATCTAGATGGTTCCAATCAAGGCACCAGATTTCATAAAATAACAAACCAAGTCGTAGCATAGCAAAACCGTCCAAGAACATCAAAAACCCCAAAGGCTCAATCTAGGAACCCTAAATCATCGAGCTAATCGAAGGCAAACAAATCAAGAACGAAATAGCACAAGATGTTACTTATGACCTCGATGATTCCAACGGTGGTCGATCGAAACATCCAGCTAACTCATACCAGGGAAACCGATCGATCGCATCAGAAATCCAAAATACAACCTCTTAGAACCCTAATTCATCAAATCGAACAAATCGAAGCAAAAAAAGAAAAAAAAAACTTCTAATTGGATCCGATAAAAACCGCAATTTCGAATAAATCGGAAATAAAGAGGGATCGGAAGGAGTACGTGAAAAAGTTACCCTTTCTTCGGTGCCTCCGAAGGAATCGAAGACGAAGCTGAGAAAAAAACACAACAGAGGGATCGAGTGGTTGGGACGTTTGAACAGGTTGCAAGAAGATAACGGCTCGTACAAGTGTCGCTATTTATAGAAGACCGTGGCGGCAAGTAGCACGAGTCCATTGGTCGTCTTAGATATAGTTTCCTGGGTTGCAGGGGGCGTGCTCATACTAAAGCGACCGAGAATATAACCTGCGTTGGTCAGCTTTCATGTGATGGCACTCTTATTGGTGGGTGCGTTTTTGGGTGAATTGTCGATCCGGTTAAAGCTTAGAAGCAAAGGCGATTAAAGTGTTCCCATCTAACACAAAGACCAGAGACGAATCTATGCTTAGAAACAATATATTTGTTTTATCTGATTTCATGAATTCCATGTTTCCTCTGTTTTTTTTGTTTTCATGATTTTTTTAAAGAAAAAATATTTAGCCACATTTATATATGAAAAAGATGATATCCTGAGGTGAAGAGTCCTCCTGAAAAACTTGCAACAGAACATTTGCAATATAATTTGCAACATGATTAACTTCTCTATACATATACTTATAGATGACATCATCAAAATTTGATAAAAAAAAAAGATATTTTTTCGCTTTTGCTGAAGGATGTGTATAATTGTAATGGAATCACATTGTACTATGATATATTTATATCCTTTGTTGTGCAGTCGCTGGAGTCACACCGTAAAGTCTTATGATTGACACCTACATATATAAACTCTTCACTAGAACTCTAGTTATAAATTCTGGTTCATAAAGGAGTCAAGAGGAGGTAAATCCCACCTAATTAGGGCTCTAGCCGTAGAGGTAATCTCTCATGCACATTGGTGCGAATGTGTTCATTACATGCTTCTAAGACTCTCTCCCGAATTTTGACATATGTTGTATGAGTTTTATTGAAATGGATATTGTTCTTGTTCTTCCATAGTCCTTAATGACATTGTCCAATAAGAGTCTCATACATAATTAAGGTTTGAACTCTCCAAAAGTCATCCTCTCTCTCAGGGACAGGAATTCAGCATTAACGTAAATTCAGCCTTAACACATTGATGTGCATCCTTTCTCTCGGGGTTCATGAATTTAGTATCCTTTCTCTCGGGGACAGTATGAAGATTCTGAATATTAACAAAATGGTGAAATATAAATAACCAGCATTAACATAATGTTGATGTGCTAAGATTACTAGTATATAGTTCCTGAGCTTTTTTTATTAATATGTCAATAAACTAAAGTTGATTTACTTTTGACGATGATATCATGTTTGCAAATTTGTCAAAAGTAACAAGGCAGCTGAATCTTACATTTATTTTCCTTACAAGGTTTCTTCCTTTACAACACTCTTTTCCAAATAAATTAACAAATGAATACAGTCCCAACATATTGCAAAAAAAATAGAAAACTATCGAT
This sequence comes from Pontederia paniculata, assembly GCA_001647135.1. Classification (NCBI taxonomy): domain Eukaryota; kingdom Viridiplantae; phylum Streptophyta; class Magnoliopsida; order Commelinales; family Pontederiaceae; genus Pontederia; species Pontederia paniculata. Next base: position 37,599 of record LTAE01000213.1, on the reverse strand, counting down.
GTGATGGGATCTAACATGTGTTAAGGTTATAAATATAAAAAATATCATTTCTTTATCGATTTAAAATTTTAGGATAATTAATAATTCTAAGTAGGGTTATACATCCATAAGGTACAAATGCAACCACCAGGTCCAGTTAACAGCTGATTATCAGTGGTTCTCAGAATTTTGGTTCTTGGTACATCTGCACTTGGTGTAGTGTGAACCTTTTTTTTTTTTCTCCCTCAGTGATCCACAAAATATTGAGTTTGCGCAATTCGCATTGACCCTGGCAGAAGAATCTAGGCGTCTATTTCATAACAGCTTCATGCGGCTGCAACACATACTCTAGGTGCCACAGGACATCACACATTGTCGCCCTTCAAGGGCGAGGCAGTTCTATGCAAGATTTGAGAAATAGTTCCTTTCCAATTGAGGACCACTATGGGTTCAAGCAGTTGTCGCCGTTGCTAATGGAGTGCCCATTCTGCAATGTTTGATATGCTCCATTGGAAAACTTGGATTTTTTACGGGCCTAGCACATAAGACTTTAAACAGCACCACACCAAAAGAACACGCATCCGAACAAAGGATTCTAGATCAAAATATCTGTTGGGAATATAGGGCGAGGAATCGATCAAGAATCAAAACAACGAATATAACAATTAATACACAAATTTTTAACATGATAAAATCCGGGGCCGTTTGACGCATTCCCAGTTTTTGTTAACCGGTAATTTAGATCACCATTAAAATAGATTATCACTTTATAAATTACCGGTAATATTATATATAGTGTTTGGTAAGTAACGAAAACATAAATTATAATTTAAATTATGAAATAAAAAATTACTAAAATACCCTTCAAAATTGTTGAATTAAAATAAATATAAACAAAAAATAAAAAAAAGTGAGTTAGATCAAAATATGAGTTTATATTATCAATCATTCGTAAAATAATTAAAAAAATTAGATGATAATGTTTAACACTATTATTTTGTAATAAAATATAAATATTTTTAAAGTTCGGTTGAAGGGATAATTTTGTCAAAATACATGTCATCTTGCTGGTAATCTGGAAAGACACCTCTCACTCTCACTGGTGCTATCTTCATCACCAGTAAGGTGGTAATTTAGATTACCAGAGAAGTAAAAATCACCGGTAATCTGTTATAGCCAAACGTGGTAATATAGTGGGCCATGGGAATTTTAAATTAAATAACCGGTAATCTATCTGCATTACCTCATACCAAACGCCCCCCTTGATCAATGTGAACAAGAGGAAAATATCCACGAGCAAAGAAATTTTTTTCTTTCAATTTTTTTTCAAAATTTTAAGTAGAGTATAATAATTCAAGGCACAACGACAATATCAGAAGCTTCCTTTTACTCCGGGACATACATGTGTGTGATCCAATGTTGGACCATCTTTAGATAACCCAAAAACCGCTATTTTCGCAACAAAATTCTCATCCAACAACGTATTCCCAGTTGATTATGCGCTTCTCAGCTCCTGTATGAAGATAGTATAGTCCTCGTGTCAGAGATGGGAGATCACTGCCGGAAAGATGGCACTCTTTTCATTTGTTGCAGTAGCCAATCATGGAAAACGAGATGTCTGTGCTACAGCTTTGAGAGCATCTCAATTTCTGTTTCGAACTCTTTGAGGGCCCGTTCGGACCGTTTGATGGCTAAATGTTTCCTTCTTCAATCGTGCTGTTGTATACTTTGACAAAGCCTCATGTTCCCATAACTAATTATTCATCGAAGTTTCTCGTTGCTATTCTGTTATGTTGAACCTTGTTCAAATCCTCTTTGTAGCAGATAATCCATTAACATTGACATAACTGCCCGAGCATTTGTTGCCCTTTCAATGCCATCATGCAGGGGGAGGCGGGAGGACCAAGCAGGACTTCTCTTCCCTGGAAGAGATTTCTTTCTGCGTATCCGACAATATATAAAAGCAACGCATAACAAGGAAATAGTAACTATAGAACCAACAGCAGCACCAATTCCTGGCCATAGAACAAAGTAATATCTGGCCAACAGCAGCACCAATTCCTGGCCTCGTGTCCTCATGCAATTACGATTAAGATCTCGATCTATAATTTTCTATAACATTGATGAAAGCAAATGATCCAGACGATGGACCAAACCCAACAATTAAGTCCATTTGAGCCAACATGGACAAAATACTCCTTCACTATAATGCAGCATTCGAGTTGCTCCTCCTGTTCTTCCAATAAATCTCTGCAGAGAAATTGAACTTGGAGACAAGACTAAAATTGTTGGTCACGACATCAAACGTTGATGGGAATGGACAAAAATGAAATCTGTTGTAACAGCTTCCTGGTAACACACTGAAATAATAGCTGGAAGGCATGTTAAAGATGCAGGCAGTACTACGTAAACTTGCATATCGGTGTCAGTTGCAGCACAGTGAAGTTTTGATCGAATCGACCAACCACTGTCCACCATCCACATTTATGCTATAATGAGAGCCACAATTGATCAAGATTTGCTTCATCTGGGATGTCCATAATGGATCGAAGGGATTTATATATCAGGAACTTTGGAGGATTCCAAAGATCGAGTCTTTATAAAAAAGAAGGCATTTTTAACGAATGAAATGGCACCAAAGGAATAAACGAAATATAGCAGACATCGACAAACACCTCTTCCGAGTTCTCACTCTTGGTACACTGGTAAAAGATTCAATATATCAAGTACAGAGAACACTTGAAAACAGTAGCAGAGGCATAGAGAACCCTTGAAGACAGCACTCACCATAATTGATTCTACATAGCTGAGTGAATGCCTGGAAGTTCTGCCAGTTGCAGGATGCTTTTCATTTTAGGATGCGTTTAGTTGTGGGAACGGTGTTTTTTCTACGGCACAACTTGTTTCTCCTAATTTTTTGATTGGTGAAAAAAATTTGGAGTTGCTTTTATTTAAAAATAGTTGTAATCTACGATTATTTTTATACTTTTTTTTGCAAAATAAAAAAATATCCTTTTTCCCACAGCACCTATGAGTCAGCTTTATTAAGATCAAGTTGTACTTAGCAATTTTCCCAAACGCAACCTTAATTGATAAATGAATTAAGTTAATAATTATGATAGCGATTTCGAATTTAAATATTTTTGATATTGTTAGGAGTAATGTTTTGACGAAGCAAAAATATTTCCATGTACTCGTTAGGTAGACCTGCTTTAGTAAATTTTCATAACATTCAACTCTCTCAAATTATACACCATCTTTTGCCCAAACAAAAATATTTTACTTGATTAATATTGTTAAATACTAGAAAAGAGTTTATTTTTTTTTTCTAAAAGCTCAAGACAAACATAACTTGGGGCACGATTTATTTCCTATAAGAGCGCTCCTTGACATTTTTTCTTAAGACATTGACCATGATTGGTTGGTGACGGTAAAGAAAAGAGCCGAGTTTGAAATGGAAGTCATCATCATAATTGAAAAGAAAAATACCCTTAACTATTTTGTACCTTTGAGTTTCTCCAAAATTTGCTAGAGATGAATTATCTTTAAGCACTTTATGTTTTCGAGATTGCCCAAAGTCATCACCAACTTTTAGGGACTGTTTGACTTAACTGATAAAAAATATTTGATAAATACTAATACTGATAAACATTTTAAGTACTTATACTTATTTTAAAATATAAGTGTTGATAATATCAATAAGTAGTTGTAATGTTTGTTAAAATAAATATTAATTAATATACCTTTAAAGTTATATGATAATAATATTAAAAAATATGGATAAAAGAGTAATATAGTTGGTTAAAATTAATAAGCCAATAATTTTAAAAATAAGCAAAGAGGACTCTGCTTATTTTTTTCAAATTTGAAGTAGTTACCTAACAACTAATAAGTATATTTTTTTAGGAAGATTTTTAAAATTTACTTAGTCAAACATGCTCTTAATAATGAGTTAAAAAAACCTCAATTAGTTTGATTAATCCAGTTCTAAAAGGCAATCAAATATATCCAAAGCTATCATCATCGAGTAGTGACAGGGAACAACGGAACGTCTTGCAAAGTATACACTTGGTAGATTTGTTGCACAGTAGGATTATATTAGAACCCGGAATCCAAACAACAGGATAGTACAATTTGACTAACATCTGACATAAAATGGTAAGAATCATCACAAACAACATAGAAGATTTTGATGAAGCAAACTTGTAACTTAAAGCAGAGTAGTATGAGTTTGACTTGAACCTATGGATCAATGACATCAAATCATAATAGATTTACTCATTCTTTTGTTTCACAGATATGGAGAACACAGGTTTTGTTCATAGGAATGCAACTAAATCGAAAACGAAATATCAACTTATCTATTTCTGAAGTTGAAATTCATTGTTCCTCTGTGTTAATGCCTAAGTCAATAGAAAAAAAAAACAGCTCCGAACAGGCTGAAAATAACAGGGATATTTGTTGATAAATTAGCATACAAATTCTATCCATCATACAGAGCCAAAGAAGCAAAGAAAACAACAGTGAAAAATCCACTTCCGTTTGAACATCAAGGAACTTTTGGTTGTTCATCTCCTGGTAAATCATCATCATCATGGTAGATATTTTCTGCCATCTGCCATATTTGAAGTATATTATCTTCAGCAACACTGCCAATAATCCAGTCCTCACAGGGATTCCACGAGAAGTCGGAAATCTTGCTAGTATGGCCACCATGAATAAACAATAACTCTGGTGGACCATCTTCTGCATCTTCTGGAGTTTGCTCTTCGTCAATCCTGCATAGATAATTTCACTTTAACATATGCAAACGTAAAACAGTTCGAAATCTTTTACAATTTAAAGATACAACTATACAAGGTTAAAACAACTTGCATTTCACAATTGGATTAAATTCTTGCTGGTTATCAAGAACCAATGATGGAACAAAAGAAATAATCAAATGATAGACATGGCAAGATGACATAAAGTACTGATTATGAAAAATAACAAGAATGAATGCAAACTGAACAAAACTATAGGGAAAAAATGCTCTAAAAAAGGGCATCTCTTTTGCTTAACAGAACAAGCAATGACATTTGCTAAAAGATGCACCCATTAGCAAACAATCATTGCAGACAAAATGGGCTAGAGGGGTTGTTGGGGGG
>LTAE01000213.1:17175-32394 GCA_001647135.1 Pontederia paniculata | reverse complement strand
GGGCGAACAATATTATCGACCTAAACATTCACTGAGATTTTCGAATAACAGAAAATAGTAAAGCGGGCAAGAAGGAAAAAACCCACATAGAAATACATGAATATTGACGAGAAAGAAGACGCCAAGCTAGGCAGATCAGGGAACTCAGAAAATCAGAGTTAAATGCAATTCCTTTCATCTTCTACAGAATGATTGCTTGGCCTAAATGCACAACCCAAGCAGTCCTATGGCTAGATCGTCAGATTCACTTCCCATATTTTGTCTCCACAAGGTTTAAGTTGACGGTGGCATTAACAACAGCTTGGGAATTCCACCAGAATGTGCTACCTCAGTACCTCTGTAGAGGCAGCATTAATGCTGCATCTATTGATTTACTTCAGCTCCAGAAGAATAAATATTATGGAAAGGGTAGAGTTATTAATTTTTTTCTTAATAGACTAATGTACAATCAGTTCCATCAGATGTACAAATCAAAAGCTTACTTGATGAAGCCCCAGCTCAAATCATTTCCTTTCTCCAATGTAATTTATCATTTTCTTTATGGTTCCCTATTTTGTGCATACAATGTGCAGCACAATCTCAATGACCAAATACGTGTGGGTAAATTTCCACAGCGATTCTCCGATTATACACAATCACAATTCAGTCACAAATTTTCACTTTGTAGTGGGATGGTCCTCCAACTATGAAAGTATTACACCCATTATCATCTTAACCGGCTATCGCCCTAAGTGGCTACCACACACTGGTATTCTCTATCCTCCACATTATCAGGAAAATAATACTAAATAAAAAGACAAAAAAAAGGGCAATAACCCACCTCACTGGAGGGGGCTGCTGCCCACCCCGACAGCATGAAAGGTTCGCTGTCCCCTCCCTCTCTGTCCTCTGCTCAGAAGAGAGAGGGGGAAGGGGCAGCGACCCCATTCAATCCAATGACCAGGGGAGAGGGAGAAGGAGCAGGGGCAACAAGCTCCCACACCCTGGCAGGGCCGTCGGAAATCCCATCAGGGGCTGCCACCCCCCTCTCTCCTCTATCATGAAGGGAGAGAGGAGGGGAGATGGCTTCCATCCTTTCTCGCAGCCCTGCAAACTGGTCGCCACCCCCCTCGAGAGAGGGTGTGAGGGGGCGCTCCTCTCACCCCTCTCACCTTTGAGAGAAAGTAGAGAGGAGGGCAATGGTGGTTCCCTTCGCCACAGACAATAACGCAGCCCCCTCAAGCTGAAGGGGTTTACCCTTTTTTATTATTTCATTTAATATTATTTTGTTTTATTGTGATGACATGGAGGAGAGAGAGAGTAGCAGTTTGGAGCCACATATAACACTCAATTGGTTAACCACCAATAGCCAGTTTTTTTTTAGACGAGTTAACCACCAATAGCCAGTTAACATGACGGCACATGTAATACTTTCAGTCTTCTGTAGTTGGAAAATCAACCTGTTACAAATTGGAGTTGTATGACCGAGTTTGGATAGATGATATAGTAGGAGGACCATTTCGAAAATTTACCCAAGACGTGCAGAAGTTGTTTCTGTGGTACCAGTCTGCTCAATGCAATATTAATGGCAATCCTAGATCATATCCATAGTTATGAACAGTTTCTAGTGAATATGCCATTTGATACTTGATTGGTCAATGCTCCATGAACAATAGAGCATTGAAGGAGAATATAATTTACCAAATGAAACAACATCTTTAGAGGAAAAAACCCAGATTGCTAAAGCAATTCTCAATGGAACAAACACCTTCTGTGTTGCTTAAGAAAAGGCACCCTATTGCAATCTGAAAAGACAATAATTGTACAGCATGTAGACATCATACCTGCTAAGGTCCCAAACCATAAGCCTTCTACCAAGACAACAAGATGCAAGAACAGTCTCAATCTTTGGATTCCAACCAACTTGGAAGACCTCCTCTCTGGTAATACCAGAGAAACATGAAAATGTTAATATTTCTTTAATCACATGGGTATCTCAAATGAATGGAAAGTTAAACATATTAGCAATTTTTTTAGAAGGATATTAACAAAAAATAGTATAATGTATGAGTGCATACTTGTGGCAGTCAAAGGTGTGCAAAGCAGTAGTCAGCTTCCGGAGATCAAATAACTTAACGGTTTTATCAGTAGAACCTGTTGCCACAACCCACTCGTTGAAGGGGTTAAATGCGAGACAATTGACCTGCCAAGATGCATATCAGCAATCGGTTTACATATTTGGAGGTGCTCCTCATTTTACATTTGTGAAAAAAGACCAAATGTAGCCGTGCAAAAAAGCAGTAAAATGACAATATTCGTGCAAAGATAAGAATTTATTTAGTAGTGTAGGATCAAGTAGTGGAAGAAAAATAGTCATGAAAGGCACTCATCCATTTAAGATGTTTGCGAAATATGGTTTCAATGTCAATTATTAATGACAATCGATCTTCACAAAAAAATGACAACTGCCAAGTGCTTATATAAACATAAATAAAAATATAAATATAAAGTTTTAGGTAGAATATGGATTTATTAACCATCTACTTATTTAGCAGCTTCAGGAATACGAATGTTAATTTCCTTTCAGTTCAGAGAATTTCACAGGTTGATAATTCGATATAATAAAAAAATGGCATTATACTGTGTATTAGATAAATGTAAATTTTTACTGCAGAACTTCCTCTTTCAACCCATGTGAACCCATAGCTTTAATATACTTGATACAATACACTGTTTTATCCATCTTCAGAGGCATGCTATAATACCAACAGAGAAGTCTTTTCAAAGTAAATTAAAATATGACGAACAAAAGAAAGAACATTGTAGTCAGGATGCTCACCTCACTTTCATGAGCAACAAGTGAGTGAGTTGGCTTAATAGGTTGTGAACGTAAATCCCAAATTAGAAGATGGCGATCATCACCAACTGAACCAAACAAGTATTCATGCCTTAAATGCCAAGCAACATCTTCCACAACCCCTTCATGCACCTAATAACAAAAGATAGGGCAAGTTCTTCATTTGACACAATCAGAATGATATTATCAACATGACGGCGCTATGTAAAACAAGTAAAAGCTCAAATTAAAGGTCATATTGGCTGCTTTGTTGTTTTATGAAAATATATTAATGTTTACTTGCATTCATCACCTTAATATTTCTAAGATCTTTTACTTTAAATGCAGTTTCCTTTATAAAGCAGAGGATGATTGCCATGTTATGCAATCATCCAACTTTATTAATCGAATGCCTATATTATATTACACATGCAAAGGCGGAGCCAAGGGGGTGCATAGGTGAAGACTTGGAAAGATAGATAGAATACTTAAGTGTGAATTATGTTAAGGGGTTGATTGACAGTGTTCGATTCCTCTTGTTGTTATAATTTTTTTATATTTTTTTCTATGCTTCGTTTACCTTTTTTCCATCTTTTATTTTCTTATTAACTCTAAACCCACTTATCCTTTACCATTAATAAAATGTCATCTTATATTGTTCCAAATATCACCTATGTATATTATATTAAAATTTAGTTCATTAAAACAATAGTTATACGTACTATATTATACATTTCTATTTATTAGTCTATGGATGTATCGCACAAATATTATTCTTTTACATGCCTAAAAATATACCATATACTTTTTCACATCTTTCCATTTTAGTCCTCACACAAACGTTACATATTATTCCATAAAAAAGGTACTTGGCTATGTCATATTATATAGTTGTACTTAGTATTCTAGTTCATAGTTCAAAGTGTTTTTCTCTTGCAAAATATATATTTTTTATAATTAAATAATGGGGAAATTAAGTATTTAAAGAAAAAAGATAATCTCCATTATGAAATTATATCTCAATGTTATTAAACATTTCTCCCTTTTGAGTAATAAATTAATCATTTCATTATCCACAATGCATGCTTTATTTGTTTATTAGATTATGTAGTAGTATTATAATATTAGCTTCATACTTCGGAGTGTACATTATTTTTATGTTTTTTTTTTCATTTTTTAATGTTTAAAATGAAAAGTCAAATTGACTTAAGTCTTGTGATTTGCACTTGTAAAAGATTATTGAACGTTATGGTTAAAAAATAGATTAATATTCAGAACAAACTATTTAATATAATTAACTAGATGAACTTGTGCACCCAATGGATGATAGTCTTGGCTCCGCCATTGATTACCCGGTTGACGAGAGCTATATACATAACTTTCACGTACTTAATGCTATACATTAATTCCTATAAAAAATACTATAAATTCATTAGATGCCATGTTTTTTTTCCTTTCCAGGAATAGAAAGAAATTCGACTTTTCTACAGTATTTGTTTTTCAAATATCATAGATCAATAGGACCATACACTTCATAAAATGATTGAAAAGTTTTTCTGTGCATGAAATGGATTAAAATGATTTTTTGTGAAAAAATGGTTGGAAATTCTAGTAAACATTGCACAAAAATATCATCTGCAAAACAAGGAAGATCCCACTCTCAGTTCACGATAAAACATTCTAGTTTATCCAAATAACACATTTTTTTTAGTTCCATAACCCTGTAATGATTAGCCTATAAGTAGCAATGATCACATAAGCAATAACTTAATATACGAAATACTGAGATAAACAATAATGAACATTTGCGATATTTGTTTGAATCTCTAACCTTGAAGATCTGAAGAGCGTCAAGTGTCTTATTTTTAGGAGTGGCATTAATATCCCACATACATATTTGAGCATCATCAGAACCACTAAGTAGATTTCCCTGCTTAAAAGGGCTCCAAGATAAGCCATAGCCTTCAGAATTGTGACCCCTCAACCTCAAATCAGGATTGCACGCACCATCTAGCGGAGGCTTTGATGGATGCTTGCTATAGTCAAAAACATAAACCTCTGCGCTAACAGTCTTTGTTGCAATTATAAAAGGATTTTGCGGCATATAGCGAGCCCTGTTGACCTCACCATCATGATTTATTTGCTGAATTACTTGCACCTGCATATAAATTTGAACATGGAATGATAGTTTACTTTCATAATCATGGAGGTTTTACTGTATAAAAGAATGGTTTAAACTAAGAAATAAACCATAAAGTGAAATGCAAATCTGTTGCGTGGATAAGTAAAGAGCCAATCATCAACTTGTTATTGCTAGAAGAGTTCTGGATTGCATAATGCATAAGTAAAGCCAAGGCTAATAACTCCCAGTTTGCTTCTGACAGGTAGAGCTCTTCAGACAATTTGAAGTAATTAAAGAACCCTAGAGTTTTAATAACATTGAAAATCACTTGGTATTTTGCAAACAAAGCCAACAAAGTTTTGATAAAATTGAAGATCATTTGGTAAAAAAACAAAGGAGGTTAAATTTCTCAAGTCAACAAGACCTAGTAATTATTATAAATGAATAATCACATGCCCAACTATAAGAGTAGATTCTTCGCAGCTTACTGGCATCGTCCAATGTGCCTAAAAGTCGAATCTTTAGTATCCAGAAGTAGTACTGCGAGTTTCCCTCTGCAAAAAGAAATCCCTTTTCCAAGAGTCCTAATCTCTTTTTTTTTCAGAAAAAGAAGAGTACTAATCTTAATATGGATTCGAAACCAACTAATCCATATATCTCCGAGAACAAAATTAACAACCGCAAAATGCACATGCACAAACCCAACAAAATTCAAAATAGCTACAGAATAAAAATGCTACCTTGCCGCCGGCGCATCCAAACCCACCAATTTCGCCGTGCTCGTCGTCGTACTGGCGGGCGTCATTCTCAGCGTCCTCGAGCGGGAGCTGCACCTGAGCGAGCATCAGGTAGTTAGGCTCGTTCTCGGAGGTGTGCGTGCCCAGAATCAGCTTCTGCACCGAGTAATCCTTTCCGGCGGGCTCCTCACGCTCGGGCAACCACTGCACAGTGAGCGACGGCCACTCGAGCGCGTGGGTGACGACAAGGTCGTAGAGGAAAGGCGTGTTCTTCTTCCATATCTTGTACTCCTCGTTGATCAGCCGCTCCTCGATCTCTCCTCTGTAGTCCTCGTCGCCCTTGGCCATCTACTCCTCTTCCCCTCTGTTCTGAAGTCGTGCCGGCGGTCACTGCGCGGCGATAGGATCAGGAATGGAGCAAAAAATGGCGGGAAAGATTAGAAATTTGGAGAGATGAAGGGCGGAGTCGCCGTGGCGGGAGAAGACGGAGAGAGTTCAGAGCGAGGGTTTTGGTTTTGGTTTTGGTTTTGGATTTGGATTTGGAGAGTTGGAAAGGGTGGGAAGAGAAAGGGTAGGGTAGGGGTTTCAGGAAAGGTGCAAGGGTAAATTTGGAAATGAAAAATGATATAGTCCTCTGTCGCGTATTGGGCCTTGGACTTTCTAAATGAACAATGGGCTTCCCATATCTTACGAATAATAGGTTGTGTGTTTTTTTTTCTTGTGATTCAGTTTTTTTTTTCATTTTTATATATCTGCCTAAATATATTCAAAATTGCTAGATGAAATTGGCGTTTTCATAATTAAGACTTATGCATATCTATATAGAAGGAGAAAGTTGGGCGCCCTCTCTTTTTTATTTTTTTTAAGAGAAATTTCTATAAAATAAATATTCCAGAAAAAATAATATCTTATAATAAAAGTTTGTTATATTGACAATATTAATTAATAATTTTTTGTTGAATTTTCATCTTAGATGCAATATTCATTTGCTCCAAATAAATTAGGAGACGTTTACTCTCGGTAATCTATAAAAATTACGATAATCTAAATTTAAAATTATTTAAATTCATCAAATTAATATGTTTACTTGTTTTATTTCGTGAGCAATTTGAATTGCCTAACAATGTAAATTATTTATGAAGTGAAAATTCAGATTACTTAAGAGAAAAATATCTATTTAGATTACCACCTAAGCGTAATCTTATTTATATTAATTTTTATATTCATCATTTTTAAATCTTCCATAAATAATATATAATACAATAAATAAATCAACATATAATAATAACAACACAAATTTAATTAATTTATATTATTATTATTATAAATTAATGATCATAATAAATATTATTTAATATAATATTATATTACTACGATCATATTATGAACAAATATATAGAACTAATTAATAATTATAAGCATTATTAATTAGACCAACCTCTTTATAATTATTATTAATTATAAATATTATTTATTATTATTTTAATTTGAAGATTACTAATTACTTAAATACATTAATTTGTGAGTTTATAATTAAGTTGATAATTTTCAATCCAATAATACAAAGTTTTAACTTAATAATAATTATAAAAATATCTTAGTAAAATGTTATATATCATTTAGTAATCGTTTATATAAACAAATATAATAATCTAAATTATCATTTGAATTATAGTAAATAGAAAAAAGTACATTACTAATAATATTGAAAGATATTGTAGTAAACGCCTACTAAGAGTATTTATAAATATTCTTTATTGTGTTAAGAAAGTAAACTAAATTTGATATTTTATAATTATTAAAAAAATTAGTTAAGAGAATTTTGGACGAAATCTGAAAATTAAAGCAATAAATTGATTGACAAATTGGAAAAAGTTCAAATGCGAAAAAAAATATATTTAAAGAGGTGCTGAAGAAAACCCAATAAAAAAAGATTTGTATCGGGCTTCATGTACATGAAAAGACATACTCCAAAAAGAAAATATTAATCACAAAGGAAGACTACTGTTTATTTTATATAAGGCCTACTAGTAAAGAGCATGTTTCAATAAATATGCATTCAATCTGGCTTAGCACTCGAAACCTGTATGCCTTCACAGTAAAATGCTACAATGTTTTCATGATCTTTGGACTGCTAAGAAAGGTCCATCAGAACAAGCAACTAAGAAAATTGTTTTATATTGCTAAGTGAGGCATGTCATGAAAGTTAATGTCAGGGAAGAAACATAGAAAACAGTGGTCGAAGTTGTTAAATACATGTACAAATTTTATGGCCATCCCACATGAGCCTGTAACGATCTTTAGTGTACAGTACATGAAGAAAAAGTTAGCCTCTGATCTATTTACAAGTTTTCGCACAATCTTTGTTTGCATGTAAGATCTCATATTCTGCTGTGTTGCTTTCAACAACACGCTCATAAGTCTCTGATCCTCCCATCTTTATTCCATCCTTTGCCGCATCCCCAGGCGTCAGTTTGCAAGATAAATACCAAGCACTGTTAGGATCCTAAATAGCAAGGAGTGACAATTAATAGAAGGCCACATCCAAGTTGGTTTGTCTAAGAGAAGTAATCTTGTCTTCCCCCTGGAATAAGCCTCCAGGAACAAGTCCTTGTGTTTTGATCCAAGATTTTCATGAACAATGATGAGATTCAAGATTTTCATGAACAATGATGAGAGTGATTCTTCTGGTGAAAGAATAGAAACCAAGATGCTATGCATTATGGAGACCTTCGCCACGGTTTCATGCCCTTTTGATTTATCTTGAAGGGGCTCCAGCTTTTTCTTCGCTTTGGAGTTTCAGAGAAGACACCAGATGCCAAGGCCTGCTGAAGCCACAGTTCAAAATCTTCATCCTCAACAATCATCTCAGCATCCAATCCCCACGGATATCTAGAGGGATTGGAACGCAGTCCTGTCCTATCCAGACCTACCATGTTCACTTGAAAACTTGGACCATGAGTGTTGGGCTTACAAGTTACTCCCTGAGTACAAACCCATGAAAGAAGAGTTAGAGAAATATAAGAGTAGAATCAATGAGTGTCATCCAACATGTTCAGCAAGGCAGCACTTGCTCATGAGGTTAGTTACCACAATTAATATACTACATGAGTTTTATCGTATACAATAAGTCAATGAATTTTTAAGAACCCTAGTTCATATATACAAATTGACCAAATAAATTCATGAGCTACCCTGCAGAAATGCTGCCTATTACTTGGGATACAAGATCCTCATCTCCATCGTCATATTTCGTTTATTCAGAATCTACATTTTATTACGATTTTCATAACACATGCATTAAAAGATCACTCCTCTCGTCCCAAGCCAAAGGAATCGAGATCACCGCCCCCTGAACTCCCTGCACAAGCTCGTCCTGCGTTGAAGAAGGAAGGGATCTACGCTTCTATTTTCACCCACGCCGAAAAAGAAGGATCGATAACCCGACGCGTTGCCTACTATTTCTTAACAAATATATCTCCTAAGCATCCTCCTTACAGTTTTCTCTGACGTCCTTGACCCATGTAAAAAGACTTCTTATAGACTGTTAACTAGGACACTAGGATTCCGTAAAAGAAATTATTACATCAGAAAGAAAGAAAGACAGCAGGAGTTAAAATCTCATCAGCACACAAGTACATGAATATGGCCAATTAAGCAAAACAAAATATTTTTCCTAAGAACCTCAAGTCACTTTTTACCATGATGTAAAAGAATGAAAATGTACCTCAAGGTACACATGAACTTATTCTGGAGTTGGAATATACATATATCAAAGGTTCAAAGGTTACTCCAGAAGTAAACTAACCTGGCAGCTTGCCCATTCCGACACATCAAATATTTTACTCTCAGCACATACGAATGCTCGTGGAATTTCAACCTAAAGAGAAAAAAAAAAGTTGTCACAAAAATATATAGTAGCAATTTAAATTGGCTGTCAAGGATAGAGAATCAGAGCTAAATGTAAAATGAAACATCTAATGAGATAGAAAAACTCAAAGATTTTCAATTTTTTTTTACATGTACAAGAAGAATTGATCGTAAAACATCATTTGTTATATCACTTAACTTTAGTCTAAATGAAGGTAATGGATAGTAATTAGGTAGCTAATCTCAAATTCGAGAAGCTTTTGGGTAAAATATAGCTAAATAATAAGGGAAAAGAGGGTATGATTACACATGCTGATATCCCCTTAAAAAAGGAACGATAAAAAGAAAAAGAAAATTATGTGACGAGAGTTGCAAGTACCTTTTGAGGTGTCATAATTACTGTTGTGCACCCATTCTCAACCCAACCGTCACCATCTTTGGCTTGATGATACTGGGAGCAACTCTAACATAACAGAAAGTTTGATTTACTCCACATGTTTGGATGAATAAGATCTCATATTCTTCAGATTTTTTTTTGAAGGGTCATACAATGGACCCTCCTTCTCAAAAAAGAAAATAATAGATCCTACCAAATCAATAGTACCAACAACTATCATGAAAACATTATTAACCTCTCACCTGACACCATCTTGCTCTCGCTTTACTTCTATTGGTACATATCCATATGTGAGAATTTGCGCATTTCGTACATTCGATGCGCCTGGATTCCTCAGAGCGGTATTCTACTCCAGCCTAAAACAGAGGAAACACATATTAGAGCATGTGCATTCCTCATGGGATGTGGAATAAAATGCATACATAGGAATTTAGATGTCATAAAGTTCAAGTTATTACTCACAAAGATGAGGATAGTTTCAGAACTCACTATTCTAAGCAAAAAGGCTCAATTGGCACAAGCATAAATAACATTATTGAAATGGACAAGAAGGGCTTTAAGTTGGTTCGTTGCATCTAGGGATGCCGAATCAAATTGCATATTGCGACTGGATGGCTGTAAAACTGGTAGTCATTCTTTCCATTCTAAAAAAAAATTTGCATATTATGACTTAGAACATAGGGAGACAAGGAATTCTACATTTCTCAACTCATTACTTCATAGGCTTGATGGGGGGGCTAGCATGTGAATGTTAAAGTGTTTTTTCCAATGAATTTGGAAAATGTGGAGTAGTGGAATGCATGAATAAGAAAACTGGGCAAGAGGTGATCCAGCTACGAATATAAGGTGCAACTTGATCCATATCTGTGTGAATACACCAAGGGCATTCATTCAAGATGCAGGTCATAGCAAGGATGAAATACCAAGTATATACACAAATTCTCATACCAAGGGGCGCAATACATCACAGAACGACTTAGCAGGTGCAATTTCAAATTTGCACAACTGGTTATATGTGCATACATCTTTTGTTTGTAATTAAATACCTGCTGAGAAGTACCAGGAGACCTGTTGCATAATCTCCCAGATTCTTCCTTTCGCAACTGTTCATCATAGTCTTTCTTCTTGGTCACGTCTGAGAGGACCTGAACTTTCTCACTTATTAGTTGCAAGACAAGCTATATAAAAGGATATTGCAAATCTAACAGGTTGTTGATACAATTAATTGAATTAGATATTCAATTTGCTTTTTCTATTATTTTGGGAAGGAAGACCAAAAATCTAATGAGCACTTACCTCATATGCACACTGAAGCTTCTTAAATGATTCACAAGCTAATGAGTTACCCATATTTTTGTCAGGATGTACAAGCAAGACCTACATATCACCATAAAATGGTTAATAGTAGTTGCAATAACATTAGTGGATAATAATAGAACTACATTTGGACAAAGGATTAACAAAGCAGACCTTTTTATGATACTCCTTCTTCAAGATTTTAGGATCAATATGTTTATTCCGAAAAAAGCCTAACACTTCGTAATAATTTGGGCTACTTATTATCCTTTTCATCTCATCCAACGAAGTGGAATCAGTTTTCACAACCTTGCTAGGAGAAGCATCCTTCTGAACTTTTGAAACACTTGATGGACTAGGGGTTGTGCATGGCGATTTAGATGATGCAACATATTCAGTTTCATCCAGTGGAGAAGAAAATTCAGAATCACATGAAAAGTTGTCCATAACTGGTTCTGGCTCCATTGGTTTTTCAAAATTTGTTGCTTCATCATTACTATCACATACTTTAAGCAATTTATTCAAGATGTCATTGGAATAGAAAGAAAGATTTAAAGACAAAACGGCTCCATGCCAACCAATGTGAGCATAAACATAATATACAGCATATGTTGTTGCCATTAGTATTAAAATCCGTGCATGATTAAGAGAGAACACATAACCTGCATAAAAAAAAATATTATTAATTTGGACCAGAAATTTACAGTCACATAATTAGCACAAATCGTAAGATACATGAAAAAGTTCATCACATAGAAAGTTAGAAATGTGAAATGCAATTCAAAATTGTGAATTAGGTGCATACCACAAGCTATAAGGAGCATCCCGGTTATCCAGAAGTAACCATATATCCACATAATCAAAATACCAAAGAGCCCAACAATAAAAAGTCCAGGTGTGTATCCCAAATAGCAAACACTTGTCCCAGATGTTGCCTGTCAGCACAAATTTAATATATGTCAAAATCCATAATCCAGGTAGCGACATACTTAAATATATAACATTCTCAAAATTGTGGACGATCAAGTGGTCTATTACAACATTTTTATTTTTAAAGTTCAGTATACGATCCTGATTTTACTGACTACATCTTACATGCAAAAGGTTTTGGTGTTAAAATATGCTACCGCCAGCTTTAGAAAACATCAATTACACAAGTACCAACACAATTTTTTTTAAAATATTCTTTGAAAATTGAGAAAGCATCCTCCCAAAAGTCATAATATGTTCCCGTGAAGCAGTAAGCTAGTCTCTTAATTTTACCATAGGAAAGAACTTCCCTTTATCATAATATAAGGATATAACTGTACAAAGCCTGAATGTTTCAATCCACTATTATCCTCGAAATACAACAATGCCATTCTCTTAACACGATTTTGCATTGTTCAAAGTTTGCATCAACTAAAAAGTATAACTCATCAACAAGTGATTGGTTCAACTGATGCCAGTGGGTTGAGATTGGATAAGAAGATGCAAAGGGAGTTCCGAACGTTTCTTGGGCCAAATGCATTAGGACTGCTGCCTTTTGCATGACAAAAAAACTCCATCGGATTGGATTTGGGGGGTTGGGGGGAATTACCATTCCATATCATGGCTTTTCAACCTAAAGGACCAGAGGAAGCTGAATCACAAATTTTACAACAGAGATCCGTGTGGATATCAAAAGTGTTATAATTTAGGCCCAGATTATTCTATTGATAGATGCTTGCAATTATCCACATGTGAATGTGTTTACTAGAGATACTACATCAGTCATATATCATTCCAGTTTTTCAGCATAACTGTATTCACGCCATGACAGATAAGTGAGATAAGGAAAAGTCCCTGATGGTAACAGACTGCACCAACGACTGAAGCTCATAAGTCTAGATATAGTAAAATTCGAAGCTTATAAGTGATATCCCAAAATAACACGACAGTCAACAAGGATTGAACAGGGAAAAAAAAAGGCAACATGATTTGAAGAAAAAAACAAAATTAAACTTTCTATTAAGAACAGTGATATGGAAGAAGAATTAGCATCATGCCATTGATCGCACACAAAGTAAATGCAGAAAAGAAACAATTGTTAACTTCACTTCAAAACTGACTTGGAAGGCACGGTGCTGTAAAGAAATTTGTCAGGTTATGCAAAACGACTGATCGAGATTGAGGACAAACCAGACAGACGAGCACATAAACGAGGGAAGTCGTAGAAGTCAAGCTAAGGAAGAAGCTCCACAAGATTACAAATAGAGCCGCTGAACCAAAGGTGAGCAGCGACCTCAACCCTTCCACAGAGCATTCCTTCCAGTGCAACGCCAACATGCAAAGAAGCCACCCAACACTCACAAACCAGCTGTAGACCACAGGCCAATGGCGGTCGGCCAGAAACGCCACCTTCTCTCTGGCGCAGCTCACTGCAGCTCTGCTGCCCACGAAAACCTGCTTCCGCGACTGAAGCCATTTCCAACCTTGCCTGAACAATCCTATGTCACCCATCAAATCCACACGAAAACTAGATGCCTGCCAACAGCCACTGTTGGAGCAAGGGAGCTGATGCTCCCAGTTACCTCAACAATATCCCAAAAAATTCATCCTTCCAAAAGTGGAAGAGTTCCCAATGAATGCTACAGCAAAAAGCAATCAAATTCCATCCTGGGATACACTAAAATTATCCAGAAAAATCATATTTTTATCCCTTACACCAACAGATCTCCCAGTTTCAATCGAGTAACAACATTTCCCTCATCGGGAACACCTGGTAAATCGCGCAGAAACAAAAAAAATGGCAGCCAAAGCAATCTTTTCTCATCAAAAATCGCTCAGAAACCAAGTTGGTATCAATCTCAACCCTGCATATCTACTACTTCAGAAAGGGATTTCGACCACTGCCGACAAAAGAAAAATCCAATGTTGCTCAGAGGAAGCAATACAAGATAAAAAAAAGGCGTAAACTAAACTCAAAATAGGTCACGGGAATCCGATTCTTCTATCTTTTTCCATTGAGGGGTTTCAGTAATTACTCGTGAAAAAGATAAAAAAAGAAAGGATTTATAGGAGAGAAGAAGAGCGGTGAAAGGGGGAGGAGATAAAGATCTAAAGATGGAACTTTGGCGAGGAAGAGGAGGTGGTGGATGGCAACGTGGGAATTGGAGAGAGAGAAGCCTTTGCAGGCTTTTACTGCAGGCGAAGAGTAGTTATAAATTTATAATTATGACAAGGAGAGAGCAATAAATTAGGAACACAATATTAATTTAGGGTTTAATGTACTGATATTTAGTAAAGTTATTGAGTGCATTTTAATTATTTAATTTATAATTAATGGTAAATTTTATACGTTATATTTTTTTAAGGTTTTAATGTTGTTGTCCTCTACTTTGTCCCCTACTTAAGTAGGGGATAACGTGTCCCATTGATCTCCAGCTGTTGGATTGAGCATTTACGGCTCGAGTGCTAAGAGGCCGAACCAAAAAAATTCAATCCGGTTCATAAGAAAAAAAATCTAAAAACGATTCGGTTCGGCAGATAGGAAAAAATTCTCTCTCCTCACAATGTGCTCTATCGTCGTCGCCGCTGCTGCTCTATCTCCCGCTGTTGCTCGACGACGCCGCGCGGCCCTGCCCGACACTGCCGCCGCCGCCGCTGCTGCTCTGTCTCTCACTGCTGCTCGACGGCGACGCCCTGCTCGACGACACCTCTGTTGCAGCTACTCGACGCTACCGCCACCACCGTTGATGCTCCTGTCTCCCGCTGCTGAAGTGAAATCATGCTTTGTGAGAAGACAGTGGATGAGGTCGTCCGAGGTTGAAGAGCGAACGACCGTAGGTTTGATGAGGTAAAAGTCATGCTTTGTGAAAAGACAATGGACGACCAAAGTAGAAGGCATGTGGATGAGTGGTCGATCGCAGGTTGAGTGTGGGCGATTGATTGACATCAAGAGAAGACAAAGGATGTCTGGAGTCTTGGTGAGAAGACGAGTGGGCGCCCAGGACTCCGGACG
>LTAE01000213.1:0-16795 GCA_001647135.1 Pontederia paniculata | reverse complement strand
TGTCGGGCAGGGCGGCGGCGTCGTCGAGCAGCAGCGGGAGACATAACAGCAACGACGGTGGCGGCAGCGCACATTGTGAGGAGAGAGAATTTTTTTCTATCTGCCGAACCGAACCGTTTTTAGACATTTTTTTTCTTATGAACCGGATTGAATCTTTTTGGTTCGGCCTCTTAGCACTCCAGTCGTAGATGCTCAATCCAACAACTTCAGATCAACGGGACAAGTTGTCCCCTACTTAAGTAGAGGACAACAAAATTAAACCCTTTTTTTAATAATTTATCAATTCTATCATTTATCATTAATTATAAATTAAACGACTAAGATATATTCAACATCTCTATTAAATATTAAATGTTGTCGTCGAGCAACATCTCATTTATCATTAGAGGATGATTCATACTGTCATATTCGATTTTGACAATATTAAATTTAAAATTTTGAAATAAGTTTTAAAATTTTGATCTAAGATCGTCAAAATTAAATTTGATGATCTGAATTATCGCTAAGGAATCTACTTAACAAAATAACTAAATAAGCTTCCAACCGTTTTTTATTTAGTTTATAATCTTTATATTGCTGAAGAGATTAACCTAATAAGATAATGGAACAAAGTCGAATATAAAAAATGTCATTGTTGGACAATGTATTGCTGAAAAATATCAAATTTAATATTCTTATTTTTTGGATTAGTCAAAATTACCAGATTTTTTTTGTAGATACTCGAAGAAATGTTTAACTTGTATATATAACATATATTTGATTTAGAGTATTTTTTTTAACAATTAACACTATTAGTACAATTACTCTGAAATCAAAATAAAAAAAATTATTTTTTTGGATTAGTCAAAATTACTAAGTTTTTTTTAGATATTCGGATAAATGTTTAACTTGTTTATATAACATATATTTGATTTAGAGTAATTTTTTAACCATTAGCACTATTAGTACAATTAATCTGAAATCAAAATAAAATGATATATTCATGTTTAAATTGGTGATTAAATTAAAATAAAAAATACTAATTCTTATCAATCTTGAAATAAAAATCCGTTAAATAATTATGCAAAAAAAAACTTAGTGTAATCTAAAGTAGTTGTTAAACATGAATTGAAATCTGAAAATGTGATTGTTTACACACTTTTTATTTGTGTGAATCGAGAGATTTTAAATTTAATTGTCACTCACCAAGTTGTACTAACATGTTTTTAACATTTAAAAATATTTAGTGTTAAAGAATTCTCAGCTTTAAAATTGACTGAAATATAATTAAACATGCGAGATATCCTTCCCTTTCCAACGTCCTTCTCTTTTTTTTTTTCGAGGTGATGTTAAACTTGTTTGCTTGGCAATTGTGTTGTAGATAATGTACATATTTATTTACAATTGCTATGTTCAAATTTTTTATATCTCAAGTGAAGAGAACCGTTGATAAATAAATTATAAATTGGAGGATAAATTTATTACAAATCAAGGTTGAAAGATCAAAATATGATAAGAGCAAAATTAGTGGATCATTCATAAAACTACTCATGAGTTTACCACATCTAAAGAGGAAATCGTGAAATCTGCTATGTCAAGTGAAGAGAACCATCCATGAAAAAATGATAAGAGATCAAATTAGTACAATCTAAATTGAATGAGTTAAAATAGTGCGAGAACAAAGTTAAAAGATCATTCAAAAAGATTATGTCAATATTATTTATAGCACTCTAGTTATTATTGACTACAAACCGACAATGAGTAGGGAAAGTGGTAGCTACCAGATTCTAATGTTTATGTTAAAAGACATGTTTGAGGTGTTTATTTATTTATTTCAAACTGAAGCATGTTTAATGAATTTAAAGTAATACAGTTATGAAAAAAATAGACATAACTTGCTTCAATACAAAATACTCCTCATAATTTGGTTAATTCACTCCTTTTTTATAAGAACTCAACTTACTTAGGTAAGTAATTCATTTTATTGATTTTCTAATCCTTATGTTAGTTCATCATTTCCATGGCAGATAATCTTTTATAATTATCCCCACAATTGGAACCATGGATTTTGGGATGAGAAACCAATTATCTAAAAAAGATGAAAAAAATACTTCATTCATCATAATTTTTCGTTGAGGTCGACGAATTCTAACTCATAATATAACGCCCCCAAATTAACATCTGTCACATTGCTAAGATATGGATCTGGAGATGCTACTTTGACTGACTATGTTCTGACCCTTTGACTAGTCAACAAAAATTTTAGAATAATATAAGAAAAAGAAACAAGACTGAGATGACTAAAAGGGTCCAATGGATAACATGCGGAAGATAAACAGAATAAGAGTCTACATGTCTCTCAACAACAAGGAGTATAACATCCTAGCTGATAGTCATACAACTCAATAATCATAAAATAATGAGACATAATGCTAAAGAAGACTCAAAGGCTCATCCATGTGCAGATAGTATCCACCACGAGCATCAGTTGTCGCACACATCACTAGTGTCAATAATCCATCACAACCTAGTTACCTATGAGATTCAACACAGGAGAAACAATATCCCATGAACATAAAACGCTTAGTATGTAATGCAACAAGTACATAAAATAAGCAATTAGATATGAACATGAATATGGAATTTAGTCAGACCTTTCTACTCAGATCAATAGTCATAATAGTAGATATAAAACTTTATCTCTGCTCTAAATATAAGGTTAATGTCATACTCTCCTGGAATAGCATTAGGGGTCATACCTACCTTCTATCCTGGAACAACATCAGATAGAGTTATCAATATTTAAAAATCAAAATCACCATGGAACAGCCTCAGGGGATGTCAATATCCTGGAACAACATCAGGATTATATATCATGTTCTGGAACAACATCAGAACATAGATATGATCTACATATCCTGGAACAACATCAGGATTATATGTAATATTCTGGAACAACATCAGAACATAAATATGATCAACACATCCTGGAACAACATCAGGATTATATGTAATGTTCTGGAACAGCATCAGAACATAGATAGGATCAACATATCCTGGAACAACATCAGGATATAAACAAGATACATGAAACCCTGTATTAGTGTAAGTACTTTACTATGAATTTTTTTAGAAATCTTGGATCTTATCCCATTAACGTGTTCATGTGACTTTGGAGTAAATTTATCAATTGCTCATGAGTCTTCCAGGTACGTCGACCGTCAGTGGTGGTGCACTACCACGGCCAATACCCAAAAAGGGGAGGATGCACGTGAATCCTCTTCGTTGAACAGCGGGAGCATGCTGAACAACAGGAACCAGGTAACAGCCACGCTACCCGCCCTATAAATTAACTCTGGCGGCTCCTAAACAATGGTCGACGTCCTACTTGGGTTATTAATCTTGCATCCTTACCACAACAAGGTCCTTAAGTATCAAATCAAGGATTCAATTGTGTCATTGAGTCTGGACCCTGGGTCGTGTGGTCAGAATACGGCCCGTGACCGATAGAGTATCGTGCTCTCTGCTGCATACAACACTGCCTGCCTGTCCGGTCGCCCGCTCTGCACTGCTTGGCCTGTTCGGTCGCTCGCTCCACACTGCTTGAGAATCCTTCTGTCGTCCGCTCTGCACCGCTTGGAGTATTCCGGTCGCCCGCACTACACCATCTGGAATGTCTGGTCGCCCGCACCGCAACCCCTAGAGCGTCCGGTCGCCCAATGCCTGGAGTGCTTCGGTCGCCCGCAACGCACCGTCTGGGTGTCCGGTCGCCCGTACCGCAATGCTTGGAGTGTTCGGTCGTCCTACCGCAACGCCTGAAGTGTTCAGACGTCCTACTGCAACACCTGGAGTGTTCGGACGCCCGCACTGCATCGTCTGGAACGTCGGACGCCCGCCCTGCATCATCTGGAGTACATCGGTCGTCCGCGCCGCATCATCTAGAATGTCGGACGCCCGCACCGTGTCATCTGAAGTACATCGATCATCTACGTCGCATCGTCTGGGGTACTCAGACGCCGGCACTACATCGTATGGATACATCGGTCGCTCATGCCGCATCCTCTAGGGTACTCGAACGCCCACACTACATCGTCTGGAATACATCGGTCGTCCGCACCACATCATCTGAGGTGCTCGGACGCCCGCACTGCACTGTCTGGAATACGTCGGTCGTCTATACCACATCATCTGAGGTGCTCGGACGCCCGCGCTGCGCTGTCTGGAATACGTCGGTCGCCCACACCGCATCATTTGGGGTGCTCGGACGCCCGCACTGCGCTGCCTGGTGTATTCGGACGCCCACACCACGCCGCCTGGCGTGTTCGGACGCCACACCACGCCGTCTGGCATGATTGATCGCCCGCCCGATCTGGTTGTCCGCTTGTTGCGGCCCGTGCCGGACCGATATGGCCCGTTACATAGAACCAAATTCGATATCATCCAAACAGAGACATTCAACGCATGCAAATCTAATAGAACCGAATTCGAGATCGAACAAATAGAGACAAATCCAACACATGGAGGTCTAATAGAACCGAATTCGAGATTGAACAATTAGAGACAAATCCAACACATGCAGGTCTAAACTACTGTATTTTATGTACTAGGATTTCGCCAGGAAACATACCTTCGGGTTCTTCTGGATTCGTTTTACTTTTTCGGAGACGTCCTCTTCGACGTTTCTCTTGCTGAGATGGAGGATCTTCTTTCCCTATGCCGCACAGAAATATAGGAGATGAGAAACGGAAAAAAGATAACATGAACATGGGAGAGGAGGAGAGGTCCATTTTACCTCGGGCCGACCACAAAATATTTTGAATAATAAAAAATCTGTGACTCAAACCCCTAGATTATATTTATAATGTCTTTCCTCCTTATTGGATCCGGGTTGCGGACTTGCGAATTAACGGATCCGAGTGTTACACATAAGATAAGATTTTTTAATTTATTCCTCTTATTGCGTAATGATAATAATATTAATTATGGTGGACTCCCGAACATTTAACAATAAAGTGAAGTTCCTACTTGGTCATCATTCCCATTAATAATTGTTGTTTCTCACAATATGATCATTCTTTACGTGTCATGATTGTTACTTACGTCAATGACGTATATTTGTTATTTATCATCACAAAGTTTACTGTCATCTGGAATTTTCGCGATGAATAATTTCCATGATTGTCGTAGCATGAATAGTCGAAGGGTCTTTTTTTTACCACAAATTTATAATCGCAAGACCTTATTATAAAGACAACAACTTTATATTTATAATTTTAATGATTAAGATATAAATCTTAGAAGCATCAGTGAACTCATATGGAACTGGGCTAATAGAGCTCAGAAAATGTTGAGAGTCAATAGTAAATACCCAAAAAAAATCTAAAATTATGAAGTCAACTTTATGCCATTTTGTGTTGATTCGTTTCAATATGAATTTATTAATGCTTTCAATTATGTAAAAAACTAACATTAGCCGATTTTTCATATTCTTTTTCAAAAGTCTTTGTTCATCACGTTGTAATATTCATTAAAAGTAACAAAATCAACTGTAGTATTTTATATATTAGGAGCGTTTTGTGAATTTACAGTTCAGGGGGTTTGGTATTTGAAATCCATAATTGAAGGGATCAAAGTAAAATTAACCTAAAAGTTATTTTGGTAAGTACAACAACTATCATAGAGTTGCGGTTGGGCAGATGGAGGATGATCAACTAACATGAATAATAATTCATTAGTAGGCAGTTGATGTCCTTATCCCCCGTAATGAGACTACTTCCTCTTCTGATGGGCAAAAAAAATATGTTTCATACCTCAATCCTGGTAAGATATGAGTGATAATGCCAAATAAATAATCAGAATTAGGAAAATTTTCAATTAATGAGACACATGCATAGCACACTTATAACAATGATTAAAACCACCGAATGAATCATAAACACGATATAGTATGTGCATTGTGTTGCATGGAAAATATGTCTGACACATTACATGTGCATTATTGTCTTGCGGAGATGTACTTGAGCCTTAAGATATTCTTCATATAAAGCAGTCAGAAGGTGTAAATTATGGAAGTCCACATGGAAACAGGGAGAACAAGAGGCCACTGGAAATTTTGTCACCAATACATGGAACTTCTGTCCAGTTACAAAATCACAAATCACCGCCACATTTGGCGCATCTCTGAGCTTCCACCTCAAGGGCTCATTATGATAACATCAGAATAAGCTGTCCCAGTTTTTAAAAGTTCCTCCATAAGAGGAATAACAGTCAATGTAATAAGGGAAGAATAATCTAATCTGTTCATCTGATAGACACAAAAATTGCTGCTAAAACCTATTTTTAGCTAGTAAACTTCAACATGCCATTGCTTATTCTTCTTAAGCTGAGAAAGTTTAGCATCCCAACTCTCTCCTCTCTGCTCAGCAACTCTCTTTAATGTATCCTGAATTCCAGGCATCATCCCCTTCAAACCGCAAAAGTAGATGTGTGCACCGCCATCCAAAAGCTTAAAGATTTTATCACTGTATTCCTCAATCTTGTCCTGAACATACATCTTACCTCCATTTTTGTTCTTCTGCTCTCGGCTAAGGGCTTTGTCGTATCTGATTTTTGTTTTTGGGGAAAAAGGTTATGAGAAGTATTAGTCATAAAGGTGTCAAGTAAAACCAGGTGATTAACATGTACATACGTCAGTTCAAGGTACCTAAAGTTGTCAGGGTAATGTTTCAGGTAGCTGGTGAATTCATCATCATAAAGAAGACTGTCAGAATTCGCAATTCCCAGAAAGAGCCATGCAAGACCACCGAATTTGTTGGGTACAGCCTCCATGAACATGCGACGAAGGTAGCCACGGAAGGGAGCAACACCTGTCCCTGTGGCTATCATGATATGGGTGGCATTTGGGTTGTCCTCTGGCAGTAGCATTATTTTGCCAGAGGGACCTGAAAAATGCATAAAACATACACAAATTAGTAAAAGAAGCAAAGAAGAAAGGTAACTCTGACTCATTTTGTTGTATAAAAGGAAATATCTGATAAATCTTGAAACTGGGTTGTCTAGATAAATTTGGTCAAAAATTTAATGCAAGAATGTGTGACAAAGCAATATATAATTAAGGAGAGGTCAGAAAAAATACATGCAGCTCACAGCATCACAAAGATGAATAAAGTTCTCAGTTGTCCTTTAGACTCAACAAGAACAATGTTTGCTTTTCAGAACATGATGCAAAGAATCATAACATTTTTTTTCTGATGCTGCTGATTCTACAAAAAGACAGGAATACAAGGTTTGTATAACTGTCTCTGAGAGGATAGCTAATATTATTATAGTGGTCTTATGGTTTTGCATACTTTTCAAATAACTAAGGCATCAAATTAAGTTGGTGTCGATGCTGTATTCCTAATCATCCAAGTTAATGGACAGCTGGATCATTGTCCCAAACCTTTAGATGATGGCATTTCAAAAGATTTTCATGTCCCTGTCCCCGTACCTGTGAGCTGAATCTTGTCCCCTGGCTTTGAGTCACAGAGAAAATTGCTGCAAACACCCTTTTTTGAAGGGTCTTCCTTTCCAGTTTCTGGATCATAATAGATAGCGCGGCGAACACATAAACTCGCTGTCTTACCATCAAATGAGTCTCCATACCTTGTTGAGGCAATCGAATAAAGACGGACATTTTGGGGAGACCCAGGTTTCTTTGGATTCTCACCCTGCAAAAGTTTAAAAGAGATCATCATTAACATCCAAATTTATTAAAGTTTTTTGACCAAGAAAAGGTTGGTGAGTTTGAACATATAGACTGACTTTAAACTAAGCATAGTACATTAATACAAAATTGTCCATTGAATTGGAATAAGAATCTTGGCAAGTATTGGATAAATGCAAAGCACAAATTCACCACCACTGCACAAGTTACTTTGTCAATATCGAGTTTACTATGAAGGTTGTGTTTGTTTAGGTCAAAATGTTTCTTCATTTCTATATTTGACAATTAGTAAAGTATTTGTCAACGAAAAAAAAACCAAAAACTTGTACACAATAAAAAAAACTCTCATGTAATTGAGAAGACGAGGACATTTTTCCCTGAGAAGAGAAGACATTTACTGTTATTACGGTATCTCTCATGTAATGCAAAAAAACATTTAATGTTTTAACTTATTTTTTCATACACAACAAACAACAGAAAACAAAAATTTTTTCTAAAACAACCCTAAATTATTTTCCCATAAAACTTATCTTCAACTAAACAATCAAAACCTAAATGACAATTGGAAATGGAAAAAGCTTGTGTTAGTTAAAAGAGCTTAGATAAAAAAGGCTTAGAACATCCCTTTAGCAATACTGGCTTAAAATTTCTAGCAAATCCTAGGCACCAATACATGTAGAATCTTTGTGCAAAACAAAGAGTAACAATTTATGGCATTTGAATAAAAACTTGGTAACATAAAAAATCAAAGCAGCTAATCAAGAAATGAGAACAAATTCTATGAAACAATCAAATCACATTAAATGAAAAGAGAGTTAGAAGAACTTTATGCAAGATGCATAACTTAATCAGTTAATAATATTAGTAAGGGAAATGGACACAATAGTCCTTCTGCCAGAAGAATGAACAATATCAATATATTTAAACAGGAAGTGTGACACTTACAGGGGGGATAATTCCATAACTCTGCCCTTCCCAGTAGGGGACGTTTCCTCCATGATCAATTACAATATGGCATGTCTCTCCAGGGGCTTTGGGCCCAACAAGTCTTTCAACTGAAACAATTGTTGCTGTGTATGGTTCCTTAGGTTTGTAGATATTAAGAGGTGGTTCTTTAGCATTTTCAAGTTCTAAAGGCTTAACTGTAATCTTGCTTCTACCAGTTTGTGCTACAGACATACATAATACCCTTGACTGGTATTTTGTTGGTAAGGTTCTCTTTTGCAAGTTCAGGGATGAGAAAGAAACCAGTAATCTATTCTCAAAGCTAAGAACATTCTGACCCTGCAGCAGGAAAGAACATGTGATAATTAGCGCCAGAAATAATGCAATTGAAAGCAGAAAAAAATGTTTTAAATTGTAAGAAGAGTTAACAAGAGCACATTTCAACGACTGAAGTGAATTTTGTAGTCCAAATAGAATTCATTTATTTACAATCTTATGATTTCTCGAGAATGAAAAGAAAGACTGATGAAGTTAAAATATTACATTAAACATCTTCAACCTGTCCATCATAGTCCCGCCATCACTAAACATCCAAACAAAGCCTAAAAATATGGAAGGATTTGTTGCACGTTTGCTTATACTTCACTTGACAAGATATTTGAACATTTTTTTTCAAAAAAAATTGTACGGAACTGGAGAATCCAAACAATGGTCCTAAACTGGAGAAAATACAAAATTAGAGCCTATGAAGTGGACAGAAGACATGTAGCATTATCTGCTTATACATCAACGTTCTGCTGAAAATGCAGTTTTCTAAAACACACGTTTTCTTAAGTTTTTTTCCCGAAAGTAGTGAACTATCATTTCCTTAAGTATGAAGACAGCAAATTTTAATATAACTCTAAAGAACATCTTTTGAAAATAATTGAAGCATGCATAGAAAATCTATATGCAGAGACTTAGAAATATGCCACAATGTAGTGACCATATATGCTACAATAAGAAAAAATATTCTTTCAACTAATATAACATTCTACTTTCTATAGCATTCAACTGAAAGATGCACTTTTGCAACAAAAAGGCAGCACATACAAGGATAAAGTCACTCATTCTAGTAGTAGTCAGCTATCTAATTATCAGGTGGTTAACATCAACTACTCAATTTAATGAAGCTTTCAGTCACTTGTTTCTACCAATATTCATAGTTTCTTATCATCCTCCAAGTTTCTTAGATATGTCATATGCAGGACATTTAAACTAATCTAATCAGATCGCCAAAAGGCAGAATGGACAACAGATAAGAAAAACCGCAAACTACCCATCAAACGTATCGAAATAGATGCCAAAATACAGAAGAAAGTAATCATAGAAATAATCCGTTTTTACCATCTTGTTGAAGCCATTCCTCGCGGACGGATCAGTTCCAACCATTGCGGTCATTGGTGCCTGCAAGAAACCACCAAAAAAATCCATCAAATTCAGAAAGCAAAACAAAACAAAACAGCACTTTCAAACAACGACTGAAGCCCAAGATGAAGCCATAAGGAACCTGAGCTCCCAAAGCGTGCGCCATGATCGCAAAGCTCGTCACCTCCGGGTCGAAGAAGAGCTCAATTTATAGGGTTTTGGGGGCAGTGACGAGGAGATCCCTTGGCGACGAGGAAGGGACGAGCAGCCCCACCAACTGTTTGCTTAAATAAAACACACTCGAAGACGACTCCTCTGAGCTCTCCGCAAAAAGACGTTTTTGCCACGATCGGGACGCCTCGTGTTTCTGCCGTCGAAACTCGTACGGACCGTCAGATAGCCGATCTACGGTCATAGAATGAGGGTAGTTTCGGTATAATGATGATAATGGATGTTGGTCTCTCCGTTGCTTTCAAAGGCCGCGTATAGTTTGATGGAATCTATCATAAACCGGCCGGCTAGCGAGATCCAATTAGTTAAGAGTCTATTAATAAATTATTTTTTTAAATGATGTAATGAAAAAATGAAAGGAAATAAAACTTGTTTAGACGAATCTACGTATATGTGAATTTATGTATTTTATTAAAGAAATAACATAAAAAACATTTTAATTATTTTATTAAATAAATAAATAAATAAATAAATAAAGGAGATTTAACTTTCATTCTATTTTATTAAA
Organism: Pontederia paniculata; assembly: GCA_001647135.1. NCBI lineage: Eukaryota > Viridiplantae > Streptophyta > Magnoliopsida > Commelinales > Pontederiaceae > Pontederia > Pontederia paniculata. The sequence goes on along the minus strand of LTAE01000213.1, from coordinate 6,020 downwards.
ACTAATCAAATAAAATTAAATGATTCTTTTTTTTTCTTTCAAGCTCAACCAAAAAGATCATAAAATCCTATCAACCGCAACCTAGACCCTAAGGTCCTATTTGATTGATGAATAGCTATTCAAGGGATAAAAGTGTTTATTTCATTAAAATTTTTTTATTTAATTTTAGAATAAGTTATTTTGACTTTTTAAAAGAATAATTTATCTCTAGTAGAAGTACTATTCATTGGGTTAATATTTTTTCAATGGCAATTTTATTCTAGTAGAAGTACTATTCATTGGGTTAATATTTTTTCAATGGCAATTTTATTCTTTACCTTTTTTCAAAGGTTAGGCACCATGTTTGATAGAATAAAGTAGAATAAGGCTCTATTCTACATTTTATTTTTCAATCAAACAAGGCCTAAAATTCCATCAATTGTTGAACTCTCAAATAAAATAAATAAATAACTCACCTTACAAGAAAAAAATATATTTTAAAAAACCACTGAAGGTGGAGACATTTTAAGGGTCATTTAATATTAGAATATAAATTAGAATAATATACATAAATAATTTCAAAAACATGATTATGAATAGAAATCTATATGATCAACGAAAATGAAAAAATATTTTTTTCTTACGTGAATAGATTACTCCATTTTCATTAATGATGTGTCCGTGCCTTCTATGTTGGCATGCCCCTTTAAGAATAAAAGTAATTAAAATTCCACCTCATAATTAGAACATCTAGCAATAACTTAATTTATTTATTTGTGATTAATTTTATGGGTGTTTGATTTTATTCTTCTGAATAAAGTGTTAATCTGAACAAAATCCAATTTAAAATGGGGCCTAAAAAACACATTAGCACAATTCCTAATTTAAAATATTTCGATTTTCAAACCTATGGTACCTCTTTTATTTTAATTTGTCATTCTGAAACTCCCGGGGAAAAAGGAAAATGAACACCAAAGAGAATAGGGAACACTTGGAACCAACTTGGGTACACTTACCCTGTTTCATCTGTTAAAAGACAGCATTACAGACATATTTTAGCTCATCTTTACAGAGTCATGGCATATTTGGTGAACAGATTCCTATTTGATGTCAAAGAATGAGGACACATTGGGTAAGTAAGTGCAGTGGCAAAGAAAGATAATAAATCCAAAGGCTTCTTGATCATTAATGTCACGTCATCTTCGGAACCCAGTGACATATCGTTTGATTCCCGCAAAATCCAAGACAGTGTTTATATTCTGGAAGAAATTCCCCAATTTTGTCCAAGTGCTTGGTACACAAGGTATTTGGCCTCCTCTCTGAGCCTGATCCAATATATGATGGTTCATCTGTCACCATTTTTTTTTCATCAAAGAAAAAATAAGTTTGAATGCAGCACAGCAGAATACACAGAGCGAAGCATACCAAAAAAAATTCACATCTATACCATGGAAAGGAAAATTGACATTGTCTGCACAGGTTTTCAAGTACGAGAAAACCAAGATGATTAACATTGAAATATAAAGTTGAAAGTCAGCAGATATTTACAGATATGTCATGCTTATAAGTAGCCAGTGTTGTTATCCACAATTTCGAATTCAAGATGGAACCAAAACTAGTTGCACAACTGAACTGAAGAAATGTTTTATGTGATAACTGAATAATTATCTACAGATTAAGAAGGCCACCGGAAATGAGAGCAAATCAATTACCTGATATGCTTGTCAGATGAAGGGTTCAACCAAACTATTAACACCAAGTTAAACAAGCTAAATTAGTAGTGCTCATACATAGTGCCCATACCAATGGGTGGGGGTGGAGTGGTAAAGAGCTCCTGCCCGCTTAAAAGAGGTCTCGAGTTCGAGCCCCGCTGTATGCAGTAATTCTCCATTGAGAGCCTCACCCACAATAGCCAGGTGTCCGACCCGGGGCGACACAGATTAGTCGGGTGCTAGTAGCCCCGGATACTGGTGGGCAACCAAAAAAAAAAAAAGAAAGGGAGAGTTTTTACTTCCAGGTCAGCACAAATATGAAAGAGAAGGAAAATGGTCAGCAGAACAATGGGTCGATCTAGTTAATTATAATACGTGGATTAATTTAATATTATTACATAGCTTATTCTAACAAGAGCCTAACTACAATGAATCAAGACTAGAGGGGGGACATCAGAGAATAGCAATCAGGAATGACTTATTTGATATGAAAACTTTGACGCGAGAAAAGCCTCCAGCAATTATCAGTTTGAAGATAATAATAACGATTTTTACAATAGTTCTTATCAATTATCATTGAGCTATGAGATGCTCACCTCCGAATTAAAGAAATATGGAAGAAACATATTACCTCATAAGCAAAGAAGCCACCTGGTATGAGAGCTGAAGCAGATCCTTCGCAGAGATGAAGCAGATGATCCATGCCATCCTGGCCACCATCGAGGGCCAAAATAGGCTCATGCTGTCCAACTTCACTTTGTAAGCCCGCAATATGGCTACTTGGGATGTATGGAGGATTGCTAATGATGCCGTTAAGTTTGCCTTTGACATCTAGCAGAGGTTCAAACCATGAACCTTGTCTCACCACAATTTTATCCTACATGTATCAGGCTCAAGTATGGATCAATCAGCAAAAACTCTATAAGATGGATGATCCAAATGAAAAAGGTCAGATAAAAACTCGACAAGGAGAATTTAAACAAACATATTGACCACAATTGCCAAGATCACAAAAAGTAGACTATCAATAGGCAAAAAAATCAGAAACATGTCAGATGAAGAGAACCTTCAAACTAATGCTAAAGTGCATGAATTGTTAAAGCTCATACGATACAGATCTTTCTTATTTAGTATCCAAGTCTAAAGTGCACAAAAAGTGGGACTTGTTAGAACTATTTTTTATCCAATCCGGTTATATAATATATTAACAATCCCTGCACTATTTCCCTGGCATCACTACAGAACCAAAGCAGAGTCAAGAAACAAACATGGTTTGTGAAATAGGTGGGTAGACATAAGCCACAAGCAAATTGTCAAACATGAACACTGCAAATGCCACTAACCTGTAAACCATACCTCTCGACGTTGAAACTTGTCACTTCCAGAGCCTTGGGGCTCAAATCCGTAGCGAAAACTCTCCCCTCCTCCCCTAACAACCTTCCAATCCCAACGGCGATGGCGCCGCTACCGGTCCCCAAATCAGCCCACAGACCCCCTTCAAACCCATCCACCTCTCGAACCATATCCACCACCATCTCCGTCTCCGGCCTAGGAATCAAAACCCCTTCTTTCACCGCCAGCACCAGATCCCTCCAGTGTTCGCACCCGACGATGTACTGGAACGACCTTCTCTTCTCGATTCTCTCCCCCAGAGGCTGTAGAGCTCCTCCAGCCGCACCCTAAGACGGACATCTTCCCCATCGTTAGAGGTGGCGTCCTCCTTAAGCCAGGAGAGCTCCCTGCGGAGGAGAGCGGAGTCGGGGCCCCCGTCGGAGGAGAGTCGAGGGCCCGAGGCGACGGCGAGGTCGTCGGCCCACCTGCGGAAGGTGAGGAGGTCGGAGCGTGGTGTCACGGCTTTATATTTTCTGCTTATGGCCTTAGTCCTTTAGGCCAAACAACACAAATCTGTCCAAAACATCAATCTACTGTTCAAAGCGTCAATGTCTTACCTAAGAAATGTTCCTATTACGACAATGCGGAATTCAACACCAAGAGATAGGGAAAAGAAGTAATTTCATTGCAATAACATAGTTACAATACATCTAAGATATAAACCAGTCTTAGAACATTCTCTGACAATAATACAAAATCCTGGATTCTTCTGCTCACTCTCTGGCTGCTCTCTCAACTCCTACTTGGCTGCTGCCTCCTCCACTATCAATGTCTTGGCATTGCACATATATATAAGCATACAAGATAGTTATAGAAACCACCCATACATGTAACTACTCATTACAACTATCCAATGCCTGTCAAAGATCCTTCTTTCACTTACAATTAATTTCTAAAAACCCCCTAACTGCTGTTGTAACCGCCACTGCACCAGTTCTGTCCCAGCTGAACATTTTCCGCACGCATGGGCGTGCCCACGAATTCCCCTGGGCGCGCACATGGATTTTCTGGGCCACGCCAACGCATGCCCAGCAACCGCCGCGCCGCTGCTGCTCCGCTTCCCGCTGCCTGCCAGTCTGTGGCTCATGAAAACATCAATGTTTTCATGGGCACACCCACGGATTTCCTGGGTGCGCGTCGACGCACACCCCTGCACTGCTGCTCCGCTGCCGCTCCGTCGCTGCTCTGCTTTCCTATGCCGCACATCGGGCACGCTTATGATTTCCAGCTGGTTTTCATGTCTCAACCGTCCAAGACCATCATGACCATGTCCCATGGGATTCAGCCCATTTTCACGGGCGCGTCCACAGAATCATCGACGCACGCCCGGGCACCGATGCATTTTCACCAATGCACTGCCTTGGCTCCGCTCCGCATGGCAACATCCTTAGTCATGCCTACTCACCCACACCTTGCATTGCAAATCATCAATGCACGCATGGGCCACGAGGTTAGAGCATTACATTGGGGCGGTATGGGACAAAGGGCGGAGGAAGAGAGGAAGAGGAGAGGCTTGGTGGAGGACGGAAGGGAAGGCGGTGGCGGTGGCATCGGCGACGAAGGCAGATGAGAGATGGAGCAACGGCGGGAAATGGCAGCGGTCGGCGAAGGGGAGTTTTAAAGACATCTAATCCAAACACAAAACAATTGATGCGCTAGCCGCCGGAGTTTATATACCATGCAATGCAAGGATATAAATTAATTAAATTAGTGTCCTTCTTCCTTGCTTTTTTTTAATATCAACAATAAAATATGAAGTATAAATATATAAATATGATATAGACAAATGTTATTTGTTAGGGAATAATAACATTCGACATTTGAGACAGAATTATTAGAAAACAATAGTTTAAGAACATAATATTTGAAAATGTATTTCCAAGTATAGAATAAAAGTAGTAGATGTATATAATGCATTCATGGATTAATAAGTAGGAATTAGTATAGTGAATGCAAATAATAATTATAATGAATTAAACAGTTTAATCTAAGATAAGTGAATGATATTTTATGAGGTAAAGGATAAAAGAAAATAAAAGTTTAAAAGGGTGAACAAGGCCTACAATGAAATGGAAACTATAGTGAGAGCAATAAAGAAGCAAATTAATTGGTCAATTGTTAACTTATGAATGATACTAGTAATTGTTGATTTTATAGGGAGTGTGAGTGCATCCATCAAGAGATTCTATTTATTTGGGAACTAACTAATGGAGGAGTGAAATAAAATAATAAAGTATAAAATGGAGTGTGGTAGATGTTAATAATATCTCCACAAATACAATAACTCTGGATAAGGATGATCTCTCCAAGAAAGATCTTTTCCACTTAAATTAGTTAACAATATTGTTTTAGCCCTTAGTTAGTTGTATTTTGTTATAACCATGTAAACATACATATCTCTATAAATGAAAAATATAGAGCAAAAAATCTCATGGTGGGATAATCTTTGCCTTGTGAAATTTCTATATTCTATCTTTCATGGTATCAGAGCAATAGCCTCACAGCCTTATTCGATCCATCGTGCATTTTTTTTTCTTCTCTCTTCTCATCATGTCTCAAACATTATCTGTTGATGAAGTCAATTCAAGCCATGAAACCACCCATAATACCTCCATCACAAAATCCAGTCTCAGCTCATCTCCGATGGTTATATCTAATATGACCAATTTAGTTCCTATCAAACTTGATGGAACAAATTATCGCATGTGGAAAGGTCTTTTTGAACCTAATCTTCGCGGGCATTGCCTTATGCATCTGGTGGATGGCACTACAACAACCCCAAATTCCTCCTCGTCGGAATACCTTTCATGGTATTGATGTGAGGATTATGATACTATGAGTTTGTGTAATGAATTTTGTGTATGGATGGGTGTGTGTGAAGTATGATAATCAAGTTTTAACCCTTTTTGCTTCCTCAAATCTGCAAGTGCACAGGTC
>LTAE01000212.1:61063-118337 GCA_001647135.1 Pontederia paniculata | reverse complement strand
TAGTAGTAGTAGTAGTAGTAGTAGTAGTAGTAGTAGTAGTAGTAGTAGTAGTAGTAGTACAATAAATGACAAAATAAAGATTTTCTAAGATATGATATTTATTTATTTTCTCAAAAATGTAACATGTTTAAAAAATAATATAACTTTATAACATTAAATGAAATAGAGTGAAAGAAAGATATTATCACTTTTTGTGCAACATCATGATATCAACTAATCAACTTGAAAAATTATAATTCATTAATAACAATTTTTTTATTAATAACTACAATTTGGCATTGAAATTATTAAAACAAAATATGGTTTCAGCTATGTTAGAAAAAAATATAGCATCAAGATAAGTATGTTGTAGCTAAGAAATATAGTCTACCGAGAATAAATTATGTATCATATTTTTATATCATCAAGTATCTATTAAGATTATAAAAGTAAATATGTTTGAATAATGGTTGAAATATAATTTGATAATATAGTTTTAACTAAATATTTTTTAATGTATAATAGAGGCGCATCATGTGAATAATAAACTAGTTCTTGATAATGTCTTTTTCATGTGTATCAAATAAGTTACATCCAACAAGAAAAAAAAATATAACAAAGATGTCTAGTTTGATTGAATCAATGACATAAAATTCGAAAATGTTCAAAACATTTAGTTCAAAATTTTCAGACAATTTTGTAATTGACGTCTTTTGATAAAATTTCCTTTTTAATATCAAGACAAAGAGTGGAATAAGGCTTGATATATTAGTTTTTTATGCGCGAGAAACATATAGCTATGAGTTTGATGTAATGAGAAATGTAACAAGACATTATACGTAACAATCAAAGTATTTTATTTCTCTTAAACATTGTAATGAATTTGATGTGAATGGGAAGTGTGTTCATTGAGTTTTAACACTTAGCTTTATCAAATATGCAAGTGCACAAGTCGAGTAGCTAACCTCGGGTATCGTGATCACGATGAATTGAAGCTAAAGAACTGATCTAAACTAACTAGAAAAAAACTAACTCAAATAGAAAACTAATAGCTAAACTATAAACTAAAATTAAGAAGAAAACTACAAACCAAGAATATCAAATTTTGTATGAGTGATTTCAGAAGTCTAATTGCAGCAAGAAATGATTAAATATTATTTTGATTTATAAAACTCTAAAAATTAAGTGGGGGAATAACCAATTATTGATGCAACTCAAAGAAACATTTACTAAGAGTAAGGTTTATTTAGGACTTCTACTTATGTGACAAATGATACAACAAATTTAAACATTGGATCAATGAGCAATAAAATCACTAAGACTACTCTCCTAGACCTTTAGCATATCAATTTAAATCTTCATTGTAAAAAAAATATCTTAGTCAAATATCAGCAAATCCTCAAAATTACATATCCTAATTTCACGCCAATCGCTTTTCAGCTAGTGATTAGAGAAGAAATAAGAGTTGTCCACTCTATACTTAATTTTTTATGTTAAAAAATTCTTATTAGTTTAAATCAGAGTCTGCAATTCCAATATCAATTCATATAAAACACATAAAATCAACTCATATTTTATGGGGATAAATATGTTGCTAAACACCCTTTTGAGCTTCAGCTTTGGAAAAACAATAAACGTTCAACTCAATAAAAAAAAGCACAGTCCAAACAAATTCATCTAATAAAGCAGTCATTATCATTCTTATCCTAACCTCTAGCAACATGAATCTAGAACTGAGAAATGAGTATATGCTTTCTTTTCAGAAAAAAAATACAACAGGAAAAAAATAACTTCCTAACATCTCGATGAATCACAGGAGCTAAAACACATCTCTCAAGCAACAAAGCACAATTAATTCAAGTCTGATTACACAAAAAAAAAGAAATAGTGCTTTTGAGCTCCTTCTGAATATCAAACAATAGAAAATAATACTTTTCAACATTACAAAATAACACAATTCCAACATTAACATAATAAAAAATCAGATTTAAAATCCATAAAAGGAATTGTCATTTCATAAAGAAGAAATTTGTCTCAACACCACACAAGTATCATTCGTAGACTACTATCATTCTTAAGAAACAAAGAGTTAAACTATACATTTTTAATTTCAAAACTACAGACAATATAATGTTCTGCAGTGACTACATGATTCAGAATACATGATAAAAAGATAGGTTACAAAATGATAGCTATATCTTCTCAACAACAACTTCATTTTTTCTCAACTGTCACAATTCTTCAAAACAAATGAGAACTTTTCTCCACCTTGATTCCAATGTGCAACTCTCTTCTCCAAAACTAATGCAACATATGGTTTTAGAAATAAAAAATAGAATAGCCCCCTTTCCCATCAGCTTCTTCTTAGTTTTATAGTCTTCCATAAAACCTTCTAATTCTCTTCCCAACTCCTTGATTGTGCCACTTGTCCTTTTAGAAAAATACACCTATGAATTTTATCATTTATCTAGTCACAAAAAGTTGAAACATGTTTAACACTATTGTATCGTGAAAACAAATAATAATTTTCCAGCTTCAAGTTAATCTTATTTTACAAAAATATAAAAACAATATAAAGTATTATTCCATATTACTATCATTCTTAAGAAACAAAAAGTTTAGCTACACATTTCTGATTTCAAAATTACAGACAATTAACTGTTTTGTAGTGAGTACATAATCAGAAGATATGTTACAAAATAATAGCTACAACTTCTCAAGAACAACTTCATTTCTTCTCAATCGTCGAAATTCTCCAAAACAAATGAGAACCTTCCTTCACCTTGATTCCAATGTGTAACTCTCTTCTCCAAACCTAATGCAACATTTGGTTTCAGAAATCAAAATTAGAATAGCCCCCTTTCCCAGCAGCCTCTTCATAATTTTATAGTCTTCCATAAAACCTTCTAATTCTCCTCCCAACTCCTTGATTGTGCCACTTGTCTGTTTAGAAAACTTAAAAAATGTGAAAAGTTAGACAGGTGGCGATTGCAGCAGAAGCATCTAAAAAATAATAGACACAACAAAAAATCACTTTGACAAGTCCCAATAGATCATGTGCTAAATCAAAAAATAACAACCAATATTACATGAATCAATTTCTAATGAACAAATAAATCATGTATGTTCTCATAAAATGGTTCAACAAAAAGGATTGGGTCAACAAATATGTTATGGACCAATATGAGATAAAAATGACTGAAAAATCATCTACTCATGCACATATTTAATATAAAGCTCTTTATATAAACTATACAAATAATTAGGTAAAATAAGATGATAAACACAAGAAAGTATACATGTGAGATAAAACTAAGCAAAAAAAATTGAGTGTGTTTAAATACAAAATTCTTTATATAATAGCTATTGATCATTTTTTTAGAAAATAATCTTTTTTTTCTTTTCACTAGTTTGACTTTTACTTATCTTTGGAGTTAAATTAAGTAAAAGGCACCAATGAATTTTATCATCTATCTAGTCACAAAAAGTTGAAACATGTTTAACACTATTGTATCGTGAAAAAAAATAATATTTTTTCAGCGTCAAGTTAATCTTATTTTACAAAAATATAAAACAAACAATATAAAGTATTATTGCATATTATTATCGTTCTTAAGAAATAAAGAGTTTAACTACACATTTTTAACTTCAAAATTACACACAATTAATGTTTTTTTGCAGTGAGAATATGATTTAGAATACAAGAATACATGATAAGAAGATATGTTACAAAATGATAGTTACAACTTCTCAGCAACAACTCCTTTCTTCTCCACCGTCGAAATTCTCCAAAACAAATGAGAATTTTTCTCCATCTTGATTCTAATGTGCAGCTCTCTTCTCCAAACCTAATGCAATATCTGGTTTTAGAAATGAGAACTAGAATAGCCCCCTTTCCCAACAGTCTCTTCTAACTTTTATAGCCTTCCATAAAACCTTCTTATTTTCCTCCCAGCTCCTTGATTGTGCCACCTGTCCTTTTAGAAAAGCATATTTCCCTGCAACTTCAAAAATGTGGAAAGTTGGACACATGACAGTTGTAGCAGAAGCATCCAAAAAATAACAGACACAACAAAAAATCACTTTGACAACTCTCAATAGATCATGTGCTAAATAAAAAAATAGTCAATATTACATGAATCAATTTTTAATGACCAAATAAATAATATATGTTCTCATAAAATGATTCAATAAAAAAGATTGGATCACAAATATGTTGTGGACCAAAATGAGATAAAAAAGACTAAAAAATCATCTACTTATGCACATATTCAATATAAAACTCTTATATGAACTATACAAATAATTAGGTAAAATAAAGTGATAAACACAAGAAAGCATACATGTGAGCTAAAACTAAGCAGAAAAAATGAGTGCGTTTAAGTAGAAATTTTTTTATATAATAGCTATTGATAATTTTTTAACAAACAATCTTTTTTTTCTTTGCAGTAATTTGACTTTTACTTATCTTTGGAGTTAAATTTAGTAAAAGACACCTATGAATTTTATCATCTATCTAGTCACAAAAAGTTGAAATATGTTTAACACTATTGTATCGTGAAAGCAAATAATATTTTTTCAGCTTTAAGTTGATCTTATTTTACAAAAATATGAAAATAATATAAAGTATTATTGCAGACTACTATCATTCTTAAGAAACAAAGAGTTTAGCTACACATTTTTTATTTTAAAATTATAGATAATTAATGTTTTGCAGTGAGCACATGATTCAAAATACAAGAATACATGATAAGAAGATATATTACAAAATGATAGGTACAACTTCTCAACAATAACTTCCTTTCTTCTTCACCGTCGAAATTCTCCAAAACAAATAAGAACCTTCCTCCACCTTGATTCCAATGTGCAACTCTCTTCTCCAAACCTAATCCTATATTTGGTTTCAGAAATCAAAACTAGAATAGCCCCCTTTTCCCAGCAGCCTCTTCTTAATTTTGTAGCCTTCCATAATATCTTATGATTCTTCTTCCAGCTCCTTGATTGTGCCACCTGTCCTTTTAAAAAAGCATATTTCACTGCAGCTTGAAAATTGTGGAAAGTTGGACAGATGACAGTTGCAGCAGAAGCATCCAAAAAATAACAGACACAACTAAAATTCATTTTGACAACTCTCAATAGATCATGTGTTAAATTAAAAACAATAGCCAATATTATATGAATCAATTTTGAATGAACAAATAAATCATGTATGTTCTCATAAAATGATTTAGTAAAAAGGATTGGGTCAACAAATATGTTGTGGACCAAAATGAGATAAAAACGATTGAAAAATTATCTACTCATGCACATATTCAATATAAAACTCTTTATATGAACTATACAAATAATTAGGTAAAATAAGGTGATAAACACAAGAAAGTGTACATGTGAGCTAAAATTAAGTAGAAAAGTGAGTGCATTTAAGTACAAAATTATCTATATAATATCTACTATCATTTTTTAGCAAACAATTTTTTTTCTTAGCACTAGTTTGACTTTTACTTATCTTTGGAATTATATTTAGTAAAAAAATAGCTATAAATTTGGTCTTCTATCTAGTCACAAAAAGTTGAAACATGTTTAACACTATGGTATCGTGAAAACAAATAATATTTTTCCAACTTCAAGTTAATCTTATTTTACACAAACATAGAAAAAATATAAAGTATTATTGCATGCTACTACCATTCTTAAGAAACAAAGAGTTTAGTTATACATTTCTGATTTCAAAATTACAGACAATTAATGTTTTGCAGTGAGTATATGATTCAGAATACAAGAATACATGATAAGAAGATATGTTATAAATTGATAGCTACAACTTCTCAGCAACAACTTCCTTTCTTCTTCACCGTCGAAATTCTCCAAAACAAATGAGAATCTTTCTCCACCTTGATTCCAATGTGTAGCTCTTTTCTACAAACCTAATACAACATCTGATTTCAGAAATCAAAACTAATATAGCACCTTTTCCAGCAGTCTCTTCTTACTTTTATAGTCTTCCATAAAACCTTATGATTCTCCTCCCAGCTCTTTGATTGTGCCGCCTGTCCTTTTAGAAAAGGATATTTCTCTGCAGCTTCAAAAATGTGGAAAATTAGACAGGTGATAGTTGCAGCAGAAGCATCCAAAAAATAACAGACACAACCAAAAATCACTTTGATAACTCCCAATAGATCATGTGCTAAATAAAAAACAATAGCCAATATTTCATGAATCAATTTTTAAGAATAAATAAATCATGTAAGTTCTCATAAAAGTGTTCAATAAAAAGGATTGGGTAAGCAAATATGTTGTGGACCAAAATGAGATAAAAGGACTAGAAAATCATCTACTCATGCACATATTCAATATAAAACTCTTTATATGAACTATACAAATAATTAGGTAAAATAAGGTGATAAACACAAGAAAATATACATGTGAGCTAAAACTAAGATGAAATATGAGTGCGTTTAAGTACAAAATTCTCTATATAATAGCTACTGATATTTTTTTAGCAAACAATCTTTTTTTTCTTTGCACTAGTTTGACTTTTACTTATCTTTGGAATTGAATTTAGTAAAAGACATCTATGAATTTTATCATCTATCTAGTCACAAAAAGTTGAAACATGTTTAACACTATTGTATCGTGAAAACAAATAATATTTTTCTAGCTTCAAGTTAATCTTATTTTACAAGAATATAAAAACAATATAAAATATTATTGTAGACTACTACCATTATAGACAATTAATGTTTTGCAGTGAGCACATGATTCGAAATACAATAATACATGATAAGAAGATATGTTACAAAATGATAGCTATAGCTTCTCAGCAACAACTTCCTTTCTTCTCTATCGTCAAAATTCTTCAAAACAAATAAGAACCTTCCTCCACCTTGATTCCAATGTGTAGCTCTCTTCTCCAAACCTAATGCAACATTTGGTTTCAGAAATCAAAACTAGAATAACCCCATTTTCCAACGGTCTCTTCTTAGTTTTATAGCCTTCCATAAAACCTTCTGATTCTCTTCCCAGTTCCTTGATTGTGTCACCTGTCCTTTTAAAAAAGCATATTTCATTGCAGCTTCAAAAATGTGAAAAGTTGGACAAATGACAGTTGCAACAGAAGCATCCAAAAAATAACAGACACAACAAAAAATCACTTTGACAACTCCCAAAAGATCTTGTGTTAAAGCAAAAACAATAGCCAATATTACATGAATCAATTTTTAATGAACAAATAAATCATGTATATTCTCATAAAATGGTTCAATAAAAGGGATTGGGTCAACAAATATATTGTGGACCAAAATGAGATAAAAGAGACTGAAAAGTCATCTACTTATGCACACATTTCAGTATATTGCTCTTTATATGAACTATACAAACAATTACGGAAGATAAGGTGATAAACACAAGAAAGTATACATGCAGGCTAAATTTAAACGAAAAATGACTGTGTTTAAGTACAAAATTCTCTGTATAATAGCTACTGATTAATTTTGAGGAAACAATCTTCTTTTTTTGTACTAGTTTGACTTATCTTTGGAGTTAAATTTAATAAAAAAAACACCTATGAATTTCATCATCTATCTAGTCACAAAAAGTTGAAACATGCTTAACACTATTGTATCATGAAAACAAATAATATTTTTCCAACTTCAAGTTAATCTTATTTTACAAAAATATAAAACAATATAAAATATTATTGCAGATTGAATCATTGAATATCAAAATTTAATTGATAATAATTACTTAACTTTTGGATCATGAAATTTGACATAAAATATAATGGTTAACGGTATATTAACCATTTCTAAAATAATATTTGGATCCTCAAAACTTATGTAGTTCCAAATGTGTGTATATATATTTTTATTTCAAATGCGTACATTTCTTTTGTAACATGTGCATTAGTGCTACGAGGATATGGTATCATGAAATTGCATAAATTAATATTTTGAAATAGTTAATATTGATTTAACTGTAATGTCCTAGAAGCACATCCCGCCATGTGAAAAAATGCCCTCCCGGAGACGTTAACACATTTATGTTATGCTATGACTATATGGTGATTATTTGATGAGTCAATTAAAATGTGGAATCATTAAAATTAGAAACTCTTTTATAATATACGAAAGTCTTAATTTAACAATAAATATTAAATGTCTCAAAAATTAAATCATGACTTACATACTCCATCAATGATTACAACTCGGTAGAAAATTAAACTAGGAGAAACATTTTGAGTAAGGATCATTATCCATGTGCAAGCAACATTTTACGCCACTAGCTAGCATACTTCTATAGACGTTAACACATTTATGTTATGCTATGACTATATGGTGATTATTTGATGAGTCAATAAAAATGTGGAATCATTAAAATTAGAAACTCTTTTATAATATATGAAAGTCTTAATTTAACAATAAATACTAAATGTCTCAAAAATTAAATCATGACTTACATACTACATCAATGATTACAACTCGGTAGAAAATTAAACTAGGAGAAACATTTTGAGTAAGGATCATCATCCATGTGCAAGCAATATTACACCACTAGCTAGCATACTTCTATAGATCAATCACCTACATGATTTAATATATGGGAGGCAATTCTCCCGTGAGCTATAACGCTCAATATGTAAGACTACCAATAGATATAAACATGATAGCATTAAGCCTGAAAATAAATCAAGACTCTATGATGTAAAATCACAGTCAATGGAAATCAATGTACTATGCAATGTAATATGTTATCTTGTAAAGATCACTACTCTGGTTATAGTGAATTTCCTTCAATGCTCTCATTAATGCATTAAATTTCTTTCTATACAATGCCTTTATCAATACTATGCTCTGATTTTTCATCCAATACTTTGGATCAATGCAATGGTTTGCATTATATACAATACTCTAGATCATGCAATACCATACTTTGATTATCATACTACCCTATGGATCAATACAATACTATGCACTTGATCAATACAATGTTATGATATGGATCAATGCAATGCTTTGATTGTCATTCAGTGCTTTGGATCAATTTTTTATATTTGACTTATTTCATTAGTGATTTGTAATGACTTTGGAATTTGGCTCATGATCTCTTATGAGCATGTCAATACAATGGTTAATGGTAGTACACAAGTCATGACAATTCCCTCAACGGGAAGGATGTTCGAGAATCCTCGTCATTGCAAGATGGGGAGAAGGCTAGACGATAAGAACTAAATAAATTCGTTGTAGTTGCACTATTAGTCCCTTCATATGCAATGAATATAAAAATGGCTCTCAAAACTATGCAATACATAACAACCTAATCTTTTATTTATTTATCTTGTTTAACTCTTATTTTCCCCAATATAAATTCTTATTATCACACAAGGAAGTCTACGATTTTCAATGCAATATAAAAATACATTATTGACATCTGCCCAACAAACACGGGCCTTATCTGATTTGAACATGGATCATCTTCTATAGCATAAGAAACTTCGACATAAGAAGTCATGAGAGGGGTCGTATTAGAGTTTGACATGGGTCGTGTTCAATTTATGCTATGCAATAACAAATTGTAAATATTTATATGAACATGGGATGTACGGGTAGGTCATGTCAGTAGGTAACCTTCCAGTGCGGACCATATTAAGTTCTGACTCGGACCGTGTTTAACCCATAGGTTGATAAATTAAACTACTTTTGCATGGAATGTTGGTCACATCAAGGTTTGACACTAGTCTAATGAACACTAAGCGTGTTAATCCAGGCCGTGTTCAGAACCTAATCTGATCTAATATACATATCTTAAATAATTTAGAGCATAACTGGACCGCGTTTGGGGCGAGAACTCATACTCCATCATCCGATTACTTAATTCCGATAGTTCATGACACGATCCCTGTGAACGAATGACACGTACCATGTCCTATATTGATGCCGACCTTGTTTCACGGTTAATGTGTTTTAGGGTTTTCATTCTGTGTGCGTAGGTCATGTTCGAGTTAGATGTGGTCCGTATTGTGACCTCCGAGGTCATGTCCATGGCCGATGTGGTGGCTAGGGTTTAACCTTACGAATGCACGCCATGTCCAAAGGGGACATGGTTCGTGTCCGATCATTGTAGTGACGTCTTTAATTTTAATGATGACATCTTCGTAGAATTATGCATGTTATTAAATCTGAATTACAAAAATATTTCGAGATCTATCAAGGGACTAGAAAATATGTCTAATATCGTAGAAACTATTTTGCTCCTAGCATGCATCAATCTACTAAGAGTTTATATCCAAAGGGGATGCACATATGGACATACTATTTTTTGACGAATCCTTTGATCTTCTCGTTCTAGACTTCTAGCAACTCTTCGCCTTCGTTCTCTTGGAGTTCACGTTGTTGGACATCTCCTTCACTTTTCTCTAGTAAGATTTTGCCATAAGGATCTAAGAGAAAAAGAGGAAAAATAATGACATATGAGAGTTTCTCGTGCCTAAATAATTTATTTATATTGAGTTTTTAAGACTTCACTAAGTTTAAATGGAATAAAAGTCTATTATTTTAATCAATTAGAGTCCAACAAGTCAGATATTCTTACAAGGGCCATGTCAGAGTGATATTAAAATTTTGCAAAACCAGCTATTTCATTAGCTGATTATTTTTATATATTTTGTGTTCTAATGATTTTTTTTCAAATAATCTTGACATCATAAATCTCATACAATTATAATAATTTCTGTTTTTATATTTAAAATGAAAATTGTTATAAGAGGGTAACGGCAAACCTTGAAATCTTAAGTTGTTAAATTTTAATATTTATTTTTATTTATATCAACTCAATATTTACTATTATTTTATATGAATGATATGATATTGTTCCTTCCAAACAACTACCGTGGTCCGCGTATTTATCCCATTCCCGCCTTGTCACCCGTATTCTGTTCCACTTTGGAATAACAATTCCGCCGTTGTCCCGTCTTCTATCCCACACAAACGACCACCGAGCCAAACAAAGCAATCATTTTTCTGGTTAAATCCTTGGAACCCATCGCTGTTCTGATCAAATTCCGGCGTTCGCTTCCCGCCTCCGCGAGTGCTCTGCGAAAAAATAGCTTGTTTTTTCTTCTCGCTTCCTGCGACGGTTTTCTCGCGTTCTTGACCTCAAAATTGAATTTTCTCCATTATTTTCCAGTTTCTTCAACGTTTTCTGACAATTTTTCGAAGCATGAATTGTCCAAAGATGTAAAGGTGCGATCTTGCTACGATTTTTCCGATCGATTTTGGGCTGCAATTTTGGCTGCAACTCGCTTTCTCTTGTGCCTCGTCGGCTTCCGTCTCCAGGGCGAGGAACGCCAATGGCGCTGGCTTTGGGCGCGGAGGTGGCGAAGCTGGGGATGGTCTCCACGACGTCGGACCACACGTCGGTCGTCTCAATCACCCTCTTCGTCGCACTGCTTTGCGCCTGTATCGTCATTGGCCACCTCTTGGAGGAGAGCCGGTGGATGAACGAGTCCATCACCGCGCTCATCATCGTGAGCATTGCTTCTCCTTTGTTAAAGTTTGGATCTTTTCATTTTGTTCTCCGAGGAACGGATGCTGCAACACTGTATGGTGGCTGATGGCGTCGTGTTTTGTTCCTGTTTGTGTTGCAGGGTCTCTGCACGGGGGTAGTCATATTGCTAACGACCAAAGGGAAAAGTTCGCGCATCCTCGTCTTCAGCGAGGACCTGTTCTTTATCTATCTTCTCCCTCCGATTATATTCAATGCCGGGTGAGAGACTTCTCTTTTGATCAATTCTTTGTTTATTACAGGTTTCATGTTGTACATCTGTTTGATCATGATTCCTGTGAATTTTGATTGTTCTCCATCACTAGTCGGGTGCCACAAGCAAATCTTGATTCATGGCGTTTGGCTGCGACTGCTTCGAGATTAGTCTATAGGTGTCGGGCATGGTCAAATTTTGAGCTAGAAAGATTGGCAGGAGAGTTTTTTTATATGAGGAAACAAAGATGATTACAAGATACAGAAAATCCAAACTGTATGAAGTTTCTATGTGGACTTCCAATACGAAGTAGAAAATAGAAATTTCATAAGTATCTAGGTTTCGAGAGCTTTGGGCTTAAGCCCCCACAAGGGATACCCCTTGACCCTTCCTCTGCTTGCTACCGGGAAGCGAGACCCCCCAGATTGGACTGACAGATGTGTAAGAGGGCATGCTTGAAATGTGTTTACATTGAGCTAAGATTCAATGAATTATTAACAAAATCAACCTCTTGGTCTTACGACTTTGGGTGAAGTTATTTATTTTATAGAACTCTGGGTTTGCAACTGGAGTCCTGGATTAAGAAGTAACCTGTGAGGTGCTCCAAAATGAAGATCAAGCTTGATCTCCAATGCGAGCATATATGAAAATATTTTATGCAATCATATGATAATGGATGTGAAAACAAATTTTAGGCATCTCTGAACCCCTAGGATTAGGATGCAATTTTAATGTATCAATTGATCTACGTTTTTCTAGTTGTAGCCAAAAAGAAGAAAAAATAGTTAAATCATAGGTATCTGAGTGGACCCATTCTTAATGGTCACAGATGCTACAGTGACAGAGATGATGAAGTTATCCTCAATGTTTATTGTATCTCGGAGTGATCACAAGTGAATATCCTCTTTGGTGTGATCATTCACTATGAACAATGAGGAATTATCTGTTTTGATATGTATATATTTACAAGATTCCTTTGGCTTGTAAACAGTTAAGACCTCTGCTATTCTGCTGGTTAATATTCTTCCTTTAGTCTAATCTTTTAAATTTTGAAAATACAGTTTATTGTACACATCAAGTTGCTCTGATTTTTTTTTCTCTGATATCTGATTATGTTTGAGTTCTTATCTATAGCTTTATCATGGATTTACTGTTAATGTAAAATTGAGAAAAATCAGTTGATTGTCAATTCCATTATATTTATGGAACCAGGTTTCAAGTGAAAAAGAAGCAGTTCTTCCGCAATTTCATGACAATTATGCTGTTTGGTGCAGTTGGCACATTGATTTCCTTCTTCATAATTTCTCTTGGTGAGTTCTGAGTCTTTTTTCTTACAATTTTCTGCCTCAAACTTCTTTCCAATCTTTCAATATGAATCTCTTCCTTGCAGAAATTACTCAAGGCATTATTTGTGTAATGTTGTAGTTCATTTATTCGGAAGGTTATGTTTCCATGTTTTCACATTTGGTTCAAATTATGTTCATGCAACCCTAAAACAAAGTATTCATGCAATAGCATGTTATAATTTTTATTATTTCTATAATGTTGCATTAGAAATAGAACTGTTGCAATGAGTCAACACAGTAGTTGGGTACTTGGGTGCACCATATCTACCACCTTTCAGTATTCTACAGTGCAATCCTGAACCTGGCCTGAAAATCCATAATATTAACTTGAACCTAGTGCATTTTCTTAACCATAATATCAATTAATGAGTTAGAGGTAACGAGAAATGTTTACAAAATCATAACATGAGAAGTTGCATTAAACATAAAAACTTGTATTGAGCTGAATTGTACCCGGTATCAGCAAAATTCAACAATACAATCTATCACAGACAACTTGATTTGTCACTTAGCTTCTGCAATTGCTATGAATAAATCGAAAAGGCAGTAGGCCAATGTCTATGGTCAAATTCATCAGAAACTGGCAAATCAACCAATTTCCCTAATCAATGGAGATCACTACATTTTGATTGGATATGAAACATGGAAGTCCATGAGTAGCTCAAGATATTGAACACCAATGCATTTTTTTAATTGGTCCTCTTTTTGCATATATGCATAACTTAGTTTCTATCTGACTTCTTATCTTTCATGTGCCTATCACAGGAGCTATTACATTATTCAGAAATATGGACATTGGATCATTGGACATTGGAGATTTTCTTGGTATGCTCCATCAACATGCCCGGTGTTTTCTTCAGTCCATTTCACACATTAGAGTTTTTTCTTCAGATAATCTTTCACATTTGTCTTCTGATGTTGTCTTTGACTATTCTTGCAGCAATAGGAGCAATCTTTTCTGCAACAGATTCGGTTTGCACGCTGCAGGTCCAAAACTTTTTCCTTATTTATTTTTCATCTCTATCTAGTTTATTTGGATTTATGATCTATTGACTTCGGCAACAGGTTCTTAATCAAGATGAGACACCCTTGCTTTATAGCTTGGTTTTCGGTGAAGGTGTTGTAAATGATGCCACATCAGTTGTACTTTTCAATGCTCTCCAAAATTTTGATCTTGTTCACATTGATGCCACTATAGTATTGAAATTTTTGGGGAACTTTATATATTTTTTTATTACCAGTACCCTCCTTGGAGTATTCGTAAGTTCCTTCTATTATGTTATTTCATTGCTAGTCTACATCAATGATAGTCTCCTCTACTGTGATTACAAAGATGGTTGTGCTTAACTGTTGTGTATATTTCTGCAACTAATTGTAGGGTGGACTGCTAAGCGCATACATCATCAAGAAGTTGTACTTTGGAAGGTCATATATATAATTACCTTTCTTCTTCCTCTACTCAGATCATGGTTAACCTATTATATAGTGGGGTGCTGATTATTATAACTAAGGAGTGCACAGGAAAATTTTGAAATAAGTAGATATTCTTTTAGTTAGATTGACTTGAAATACAAGAGCTGAGAGATCTTATATTTTTATTTACAGGCATTCTACTGACCGAGAAGTTGCACTTATGATGCTAATGGCATATCTTACATACATGCTTGCTGAAGTGAGGTTCCTTAATATTTGAATGATTTTCACAAATTTATTTTCATCAATGAAGCCTTTGTGCCATCTTCTAAATTGACACATCTCGGTTATCTTCAGTTGTCTGATTTAAGTGGTATACTCACAGTATTCTTCTGCGGGATAGTAATGTCTCATTATACTTGGCATAATGTGACTGAGAGCTCTAGAGTCACTACCAAGTAAGTTGTTCTATTTTAATGTTTCCATGATAGTGAACATCAATAATCTAATTAAAGCTTATTTGTTAGATATCTTGTTTATCCAATCTGTTCACTCACTTTCTCCTTTTTTCTGTTTCTCATTGGCTTCAGGCATTCTTTTGCAACATTGTCGTGCATTGCTGAGATTTTCATCTTCCTTTATGTTGGGATGGATGCATTGGATATTGAAAAGTGGAAATTTGCCAGTGACAGGTCAGGTGTACATGATACATCATTTCCAGATTGTGTTTTCTTGCAATAATTATACTTGAATATTATTGATCAGGTTTATACGTTGCACTAGATACTGTTTCTTAGGCTTTTCTATATGTGGTTAAGGAGATTGTAGCTCACTTTTAGTATAATGCGTGTATCTCACAATAAGAACCTAGGTCCTTACGGTTAGAAACTGATCACAAACTATAGTGAAATGCATGAGTAATTGAGTCATAAAAAACTGGGTCCATATACATTAGTGTGCTACACATTCCTTTTTCCCTTCCTATATCTCAGTGGGCAAATTTTTAGTTTATGCAGTTAATTGTCTGAAGTACATAATTGAAGAGGACAAATTGAAACTAACCTTCCAATGAAGCTTTTTTTCTACCTTGCTGTCTAAAGTCAAGATAGTAAACTGGAAGTTATCTAACTGGAGTTCTAGTGGTGCAGATATGCTGCAAGGTTTTATGCTTTCAGATCGTGGGGATCACAATATTTTTTTTTGTTTTAGTTGCCATGTATCAAGAATCGTACCCTTTTTTTTCATCTTCTTTATGATCAGTTGTGCGCATTTCAATTTTAGGCCACCGTGAAAGAGTCCATATTGTACCGTCTTATTCATGTAACTTCTCGTTTGAATTAACTGAGAGGTGTATAAAACTTTTTTTTTCCTTTTGGTCATTTAAGTTTTATGTTTGAAGTTATATCCAACCAGTTTTAAAACATTTCTTCACAGGCGGGGAAAATCAATTGGCATTAGCTCAGTTCTGCTAGGTTTGGTATTGATTGGAAGAGCAGCTTTTGTTTTCCCACTCTCCTTTTTATCTAACTTGACCAAGAAGTCTCCTGATGAGAAAATAAACTTCAAGCAACAAGTGGGTATATGGAATTTAAGTTGTTATGTTTCTTCGACATTACTAAATAGCTTTTCTCTATCTGATTGACAGGTTACAATATGGTGGGCAGGCCTCATGCGGGGTGCAGTATCAATAGCACTTGCTTACAAGCAGGTTATATTTGGTTTACAGTTCTATTCTTGTACGCCTATCTCTTTATGCTAGATAAAATTGAGATGGGACCAATTATATGTGTCCGCTAACGAGCATTTTAAACCACTAGATATGTCATGAATATGACATAGTATATGTACCAATTTCAAATCAAATGGCCCAAAATACATGCCATACGCTACACGCGTTATTGCATTTTGAGATTCCATGGAATTTCGAATAAAGAGACCTTGAAAAGGTCCCCTTTTTTAGTCCCAAAAGTAAAATGTCTTGCATTTGATTCTTTAAGAGAATTTAGGGGGATAAGTTTGACTACTAGAAATTTCAAGTTTGAATGATCCTTGAAACAATTGGCCATAGTAATAACTTGAAAAAAGAAAAAAGAACTTCACATGTCTTGTGAGACAAAGTTGCTATTGCTGTACTTCAAAGGATGAAATATTATTACTTGTGACCATGAGTTAATGATCTTATTGTTATTTCTGTAGTTGACATGCCTCAGGACATGAATGTTATTGATTGTTGAATGAATTCATATTGTCACATTATCTCCTTGGTCTTAGAAGTTGAAAAATGCATTGAACATTTGCAGTTTACAAGATCTGGTCATACGCAATTGCGAGGAAATGCAATCATGATCACTTGCACTATCACTGTCGTCCTCTTCAGCACTGTGGTAAGATGATCTTGGCCATAAATGAATGCTGTAAAATTTGCACCAAGTCAAGTATATTAAGCACCTTCTATTTCATAGTTGTTTATTGCTAAAGCCATATGCACAACTCTGAACTTAGTTAGAGAATCATCATGCCATAGAGGACAATAGCAGTCATGTTCCTTGTGTCAATCCAGAAGGATTTGCACTGTGAAAAGGTAAATATTCATGAAAATATTCTCTCTTTACTGAAGCTAAGATACTTTAGGACTTCTCCTTTCAGGAGTGAATTGTTTGGCCCTTTATAAGTAGTAAAAAGTGGTTTACATCATGTTTGCATCATGCAGTGGATTCAGATTAATAGTTGTATCATTGAGACTGCAAACTTAGTTAGTTGCAGTACTTATGCTACTTAAATATGTTTTTTCCCCAATATCACCTCAAGACTCAAGATGTCTTAGTTTGAAGTTCAGCATTTTGTATTTTCTGCTTGTATTTTGGAACTTCCAACTATGGATAATGTTGGTTTTATCCTCAGTTTCCATTCAAAAAATAAAAAAATAAAAAGATTCCTCTAGTATTTATTTGCAATATATATAACTCACATGTTTATTGAAAAGTACTGTATATCGTTATAAAATGAAGACTTGTGGAAGATAGAAAATATTGTCATGCTGTCCTCTGCTTTGGTGAAAATATGGCACTGGACTACTTTTCAGGTGTTTGGATTGATGACAAAGCCTCTTGTGAGACTTCTACTGCCACAATCAAAGCATATCAGCTCTGCACCCTCCGAGCCAACAAGTCCGAAGTCACTCCTTGCATCTCTTCTTAATACTGGCCATGGCTCAGAGGTCGAAGGCGGAGTTACATTAGTGCGACCGAGTAGCATACGCTTGCTCCTAACTAAGCCAACTCATACAGTTCACTACTACTGGCGCAAGTTTGATGATGCATTCATGCGTCCAGTATTCGGGGGGAGAGGATTTGTTCCTTTTGTGCCTGGTTCACCTATTGAGCAAAGCATCCATGGAGATCTACACTAAGTGAAACAAATGGCAAAAGAGACAGTTATACTACAAGGAATAGAGTCCAAAGACAAAAAGAAGAAGTATATGTGAGTAAAGGAAGAGAGTTTTGGCATACACAGATTTATGCCAATCTCTTGGATTGTCACTGTTAGTTCATGAAATGTAAAGGTAGTGGAAGTCAAACTGTGTATATATGGTAGCAGCATTAAGGGGTATGTACTACTAATATGTTCTTTTAGGTAATTGATTGGCCTTTTTGTTCTAGTTCCAAACCAGAGTGTTATAACATATGTTTTCATTTTCTTATGGGGTTTGTAGGCACAATAGTATTAAGTAGGTACAGATATATAACTGTGATTGTCAAAGTTAATATGTTAGATTTATGTTATGGAAAGGAAAAGGATCCCACTTTAAAATAAATACGTAATGATATTTTATTATGACTGTGGTTGAACCTTTTCTATTGGGTGAAATTTTCTTGTCTTGTTCATATGATGAAATTATCATTCATGACGAGTGAATATGCAAAGAAATACCTTAAATTGTTTTTAGTTTGGCAGGTGGAGATTAACCTCTAAGTTAAAAGATGTTTTTTTATGAATTATTTAAAAGATGTCTTTCTAAGCTAGAAATAATGTTATTAAAAATATACAACAACAATAACAAAGCCTTATCCCACTAGATGAGGTCGACTACATGGATTATACGACGTCATTGCGTCATATATAAATGAATAAAAATATATCTTATCAATTATTAAAAATATAAATGAATAAAAAAATGTATAATTATATATCTTATCAATTATTCTTTTGGGAAAAGTGCATAGTTCTCATTAGGAACTCCACAAGAGGCAACAAGAAAGCAAATAATAATCTATAAAAAAACTGACATCATTATAAAGTGGTAGAAACATGAATATCTAATTCGGAAAACCCATGATATACGGCCAGCTAAAGTGTCAAGTGATAGAAGAAAGTATCTAAGGGCCTATTGAGTTTAGCTTATAAGTAGTTTAAAATTATTTATAAGATAATTTAACAAAAAATATATGTTTAATAAATAATTATATTTATAAGTTGTTATGGTAATAACTTATAAGTTGAAAAAAAAATAATCAAAGTTTTTCATATTTATTTTTAAAGTTATTAACTTATTTTTTTTAACAAATTATATTATTCTTTTATTCATATTCTTTTAATATTATTATCATATAACTTTAAAAGTATCTTAGTGAATATTTATTTTAACAAATATTATAACGACTTCAAGGACATCCAAACATGTACCTATTTATATTTTAAAATAAATTTCAACACTTAAAATATTTATCAATATTAGGACTTATCAGATATTTTTTATCAGCTAAATCAAATAGACTCTAAATCTATTGGAATGGTGGTTTTCCAATAACTTATCCGCCAACGTTCAGCAAAAGTTTAAACAAAGTGTTCACAAGTGTTCGCAGTGCATGATTTTTTTTTATCTAAACTTATGCGTAATTTTAATTAAAAAAATTGTTTATGCGTAATTTTAGATAGAAAATAATGTAGTATATACACCTGAAGCATACTCTTTTTTTCTGAGAAGAGAATTAAGTTGTTAAACTTATTGTTTTTGGGTAAAACATGAGATATCTGGCGCACAAAAAATGATAAAAAAGAACATGGTAGAACATAAGCATAAGGTTTGTTCATTTGGCTCTAAATAATTTTCAGAAAAAAAAAACGTATCTTGTAGCAATTAACTATATGTAAAAAGAAAATCTGAAAAATATGTACATGAGAGTGGGTGAAAATGAATCACCATAATCGAGGAGCTCGATCAAAAGTAATTAGGGCTGAGCATGATCCGGATCGACCCGATTATCTCAGTCCGGTCCGACCCAGATTTTTGAAAATATTCCTAGTTCGAAACATAATCGGGTCGGAACCGAGTTTGATGACTCAGAAACTCGGCCCGATCCGGGTCGGGACCGGAACCGAATTTAAAAAACTCAAACTTATTCACGACCCGATTCTCTTATCTTATAATATATAATTATATTATAAAATATATATGTATGTAATATTTATATATTATATTATAACTTCTTTTAAAATATTTAACATATAAACTGATTTTATTACTAATGCATAATAAAAAAAGAGTTTATAGTTATTAATTAATCAATTAATATTAATAACTATTAAAATTTTTAAACTTATTTTTATATAATAAAAAAATAAAATCGAGTCAATCGGATCATCTCGATTTTATTCCCGGTTAAATCGGGACAACCCGATCTCAGACCCGACCGGAATCGAGTCCGGGTCAATGTCTCATTTCTTGAGACCCGGCCAAAACCAGGTCGGGACCGGGTCACCCCTGACCCGGTCCTAAAACCGATTTTCCCCTAATCTCTGTCCTGAACCCGATTTTGCTCAACCCTAAAAATAATCATAGTTGACTGAATTTATTTATCGCTAAATAAACAATATTAAAGATACCTCTCCATAGATCATCCCATAAATGAGACTGCCACCTAATAGCATGTTGTCCCCATATTTTTTTTCAGAGAATCTTCTAATTGTTTGATGATCGAAATTCAAATTTCAAATCTCCATCTAACTCTTTTTTAGATTATGAACCCCATTAATTTGTATGATTTCAAAACGAATATTTGACTATAATAAATGAAAGCTCTTAATAAAATTTTTCTACATCTAAATGACTAATTCGAAAGCTTCTTAAATGAAGAAGAGCTCTTACCACTCCACCCCACCTTCACCTACTCCAATTCTTTTTCCTTAATAGTGTTCTTGACCTCCTTTAAATACCGAAAAAAATTAACAAAATAGGACAAAAACATGGTAACAAGATATAGAAATCAACGGGCCATATGGTTTGATGGGTAATGCTTCAGAATCTCGATAAGGCCCAAGTTCGAATTCAGGATGCATCGCCTTCTAGATCTTTAAATTCCAACTCCTCGGTCGGATTAATCAGGAGAGTTAAGAACCCTTGTATACTGGCTATCGCCCAAAAAATAGGATGAAAGAACTCTTGAGAGCACTGATCAAAGCCTCCACCGGCTAAATGAGAGATCACAAGATTGGATCTTCTCCTGGTAAAACTTCACTTCTTCCCCAAATCGTTGAAGCTAAAGAAACAGAACGATGACAATTAGTCTCAAAGCTCAGGCGACCATGAATTCATCCCTGTTTTAGGAAAACAAACGCAAGAATATTGTTTCGTGTTTGACGAAAGGTTAAAATGAATGCACACAAACTGTTGTTGCAAACTTTGCATATCTACTTAAAACACTTAATCTGAATAAATTAAAAGAATTTCTACATAACTGATAAAGACTAACTAAAAGCTCGAGATGAGAAATCCACGAGGACCACGACCACACAAAGGCCTGGCGCAAGATGTGATGAGAATCCAGATGATCTAGAATCACAGTAATAATATAATTGGAATGTAACACAGGTATTCATAGAATACAACAAAGTGTTATTGGAAATAATACAACAAAATTCCCTAAAATGTTACAACATATAAAACATGGATGTATGTACACAATGCTACATACAACAAACGCCTGATGTACAAAACTTGCAGACTAAAACAACTCAGCCCTGCACCTTGGATGTGATCCTGTCTCATGAGCTAATGGAGATATGGCTTGTAGCGCCTTCTGAACTTTTCGCCTCTCAAAGAAAACTGAGCATGCAAGAGAGGTGCATTGAACTCCAGTATCCAGTACCCAATCACCACCACCACAGTGCCTGCATATCTGTAAAATTAAGCACGGCTGTAAGCTTCTAGGACCATAATGTAACCACCACAGTCCCTAACACGTTAACATAGGGTGAAAATCTGAATTATGGTCAAACAAACTCTATTGAGAAAGAACATACGATTTATTATTGAGGCACACGTGCCAATATGGCTGATAACAAAAGCATAGATGCTTTTGGATACCTAGGAATCTTTGCGTACCTTAAAAGTTTTGGGCAATGTACTGAGAACATATCCAAAAAGGATTATATAAATCCTGAAGAATTGCTAGTTAAAGTTTACTATTGTCATTGACTGATCACGTGAGACCATTAAGAAAAGAGTTATAACTTACAGCAGCCAAGTGTTGAATCTCTCGCTCCAATTTTGATGTCCTGCCGATCACAATTGTTGCAACAAGTGACCTCTTCTCTTTGCACACGTCACATAGATGATACGGCTTCTCAACCAATTCGCCACACACTGTACAATGTTTAGATGTGTAATAGGTATCAATCCTATTCTTCATGTGGATCTTCTTCAGAGCTACTATCCTGCTATCATCATAATCTTGTATAGAATCCAAATGGAACATATGAGAATGACTAGGCAGAGTTGTCCTGGCAGGTCTTGGCATTTCCCTAAACAACTGGCTCAAATCAACGCCAAGAAGACCAAATACTCGTTGCAAGGCAGGAATGATCTGTTTACTTATATAATACAAATCATTTAATCTATAACGTGAATGCATATCTAGAAGGACATAAGGATCAACAACCATGTCTATAAGACGAGCACCAGGTTCCCCATGGATGACAACATAAGGTACTCGTTCTCCATAGCGTGGCTCTGCTCTGGGATCCACATTCATTGCTTTGATAGCAACTATTGCTGCAGGTGGGAGGGATGAGTTCCTGACACTATAAGTACCAAGACGAACTTCTTTTGCAAAAACAAAATCTTGAAGCGTCACTTTTCCAGATAATATCCGTGTCCACTGTCGCTGCAAATAAGATTTTACCTGAAGGAATACGATCCAAAGATGAAACATTAGAGTAAATGCTTATGGATAAAAGCATGTTATTAGCATGATCGTTAATATCGCGATCTTCATCGTAAGATTCCTAGGGGGAGCCACCAATCTCGATCTTAACCTGAGGATCGAATTTGTAAGATCGGTAGGATCATACGATCTAGATCATAAGATCCTACCGATACTACAATATTATTTTAAATAAATAAATATATATATATTCTTTTTTTCTACTTTTTTAAAAATAAATATAAGTTTCAATCATAAAAAATTACATTGTATTTTAAAATTTTATTTTTAAAACATACAATTGAAAAAAAATAAATGTTAAAATTATTAGAAATATACATACTTAAAGAATCCTTGCATACATTATATTTTAAATACATACATATTTTTTAAAAAAATATATATTTATAAATATAATTTATAATAATAATATATACATATATTTATTAATAATATAAGATTGAATATTTTTATTCAGTTATAATAATAATACGTTACTTATCTTTATCAAAATTTATATATAAAGCATACAAATAATTTAATGTGATAAAAAATAATGGCAAATGTCAAAAATATTAAAAATTACTTAATAAATCCTTGAATATATGTATATTTTTATACATATATATTTTAAAAGATATTTTTTTATTTATAGGTAAGATCTTACTATTTTCGATTTGATCTAGCGGTTTTCGATCTTATCATCCCCTTTCGATCTTAGGTAAGATCCCGATATTGACAACCTTGGTTATTGGATTTGAATTGATTAGACTTGAGACCTACCCTAGATATATCTTGATACTCAAACATTAATCTAAGAGACTGCTCCAAGATCTTTGCAACAGCTGGACATGTATCTCTACGTACTGTCTCAATACCCTTCGCATCAAAAGTGGCTTTTTCCTGATCAGGACTTTGATAGCTATACCCAACATAACGCTTCTTAGTCAGAAGAAAACATGGTTTATAGACCTTCTCTAACTTTAAAGTGACTGGAGTAGGATTCATTGCAGTTATAGCAGATGCAATCTCATTTCCTATTTCAAATGCTGCTTCCAGCGTGCGGCCTCTGAGAAGGACAAACAGGCTACAAAGAAAAGAATTGGTTGATAAAAGCTTACAAAAAAATAGTTTACAACATCAGAAATATCAAATCACCTGTCAGTATCACCATATACAACCCTTGCACGCCATTTAGGATGTTTGTTGACAAATGAGATTGCATTTTCAAGCGTTCTACGACCACATTGTACAATGCTGTCAGCTATCTCAGCACAAGGCATTCGACCACTAAATCCAGCAGCTGTATAACCATATGTGACATTGGCTATCAGCTTCAATGCAAGTTGCCTTGCATTAAATATCTGAAACAGAAAATTGTCACTATTAAATTATCTTAGAGCCATATACGTAGATGCACACACACACATGCGCAGGCAGGCGCGTGCACACGAGCATGCACGCAGACGAACACACACACGAACTATCCAGCTATTGAAAAAGTGAATCCAATACACACACATATCCATATATCTATAGATATATGTATATGTATACATATAGATATATAGATATATGTATATATATATATAAAACACTCTTGATTTGAAAAAGTAAACATAAAAATACGACAGTGGTCGCTACATAAAAATGAGGTATTTGAGAAGAAAGAAATGTACCCTTTCGAGAACTTTTTGTGAAGGCAACAACTTTTTCATTGCTTGCTTTACCATTATCCTAGTTGATAAAATTTCCTCCAACAGACGAGGCAACACGCCTTGTCGTACCTGCATAACTCACACATTTAAGACCTGTTAACTAATCCATGCATTTCCCCTTCAAAAAAGGATACATTTAATTGCCTGATAACACCACTTTCAAAGAGGAAGATAAAGTGACAAAAATGATGCATCCAATGATCACAAATCACTATGAAATCATGAAAAAATGAACATTCTGATGCCTGGAATCTTATCACTATTGCTGAAAAATCTCTTGATTATGCAAAGGCAAAATTATGCTTGCTAATGATTCCAATTTTTTACTGTTAAGAATGCTCATCATTTCAGCTCAAATACACAGGTAGAGTATGTATATTGCTTTCAACTAGCACTCACAAAAAAAAAAGATGCTCATAACCATTTTCTCGTTTTAAGAAAAGAAATGATGACTAAGAATCTTCATTAGATAACCACATGATATTGATTTAAGTAATAAAATGGATTGATGTAAAGAGACTCAAAGCAATCTTCACTCTATGAATTCTCTCCCTTTACCCAAAGTAGAGCTTTTGCATGGCCCACAATGTTCCCTAAATAAAAGTGTGCCCACCATTGAGTTAATGTTGGATCCAAATAGTCCAAAGGTAATCCCGTGGCACAACCCTTTGATCCAATATCTGTAAGTATTAGATATGAGACGCCCACAAAACTCTCCTTCCATGGGTCCTTCAAAAATAGTTCATCCTATCACCGAAAAGAATAGTTCATCCTAGTATTAATTAAAGGAACACTGATAACCGTAGCCATCCTCTCAAAAAAAAAGGCCAAGATGTGAATGAAGCTCAGGTGTCGGTTTCAGTTTATATACCCCTGGTGGGTTTCATTCTTACTAATCATGCAAAAAATTTAAATCATCAGTTATGTCCTAACCAACCTGGTCAACCAGCAATCTTGCTGCCAATCCCCGGTCTCTAGGTCTCCTCCCCCAATATATCTAAGTGCCCACTTTTACATTTAGTTCACTTCCGTTAACTATCTTTTTCTTTCAGCTGTCACCCCAGTGTCTGGGAGCATTGTCCTCAACTAATTTGGTTCGCTCCAGTTCACACACATGGATGGGTGAGGTTCCTAACAGAGATTTTCTTCATACATAAGGAATCGAAGTCGAGACCTTGCTAAACAGATTGTTTGTCACCTGAACCAACTCCCCTTGATACTTCCATTAACTGTCTTTGCTAGATTTAACGTTGGCTTTAACCAAATGGACACCTATCTACAAGTGTCGGGAACAAATCTTTTAACAAGATTCATCAAGTGTGGGATTTCAAGAGTCACCATCTACATCCATTGGCGACATGTAATATACACACGGCAGATGACTAGCTCAATTATGTAGTCATTCTCTCTTCCCTCAAGAAAGAGTCTGGTCCCAATTCATGTGTAAATTTCTTCCTCAATATATTCATTGATCATACAAGTTAACCATCCACATATTTTGACCAATATCTTCAGAGATAACAGACAGATTTGTAATAAAATTTTATCAATCTTATGGGGGGGACCAATGCACTAAAAATTATTCAGCTGTGATTGTTAAAATGAGAAAGGTCTGATTTGTTCATCACAAAGAAAAAAATACCACAAAAAATAATTCTAGCAAGTGAGCACATGCACTAATGAAACGAAACATAAATGCAAACAACACCTTTGGAGGTACATAAGCAATCCCATTTGGGGTTAACAGGAGCTGTCCTTGTAAATTCTTAAATAGATGTGGATCTGCTGAATAAGAGCTGACACCAAGTACATTTGATCTCGAGGGAAAAACTTTCCCCAAACAAGTACTGAAGCAAAGATTATAAGCTATTATCATCGATGGGTATAGGGACTGGAAATCCAGTACAACAACAGGATCAACATAAAATCTAGATTCCGGTTCCATCACGAGAGGTAAACACTCCATTGCAGGTTGCAAAGCTACCTGTATCAATGCCTATATTCATCAGATTATGTCCACCATCATGAAGTAAATAATGCAGCACTTTGATTTAACATTTAACAGAAAAAGAAGTTGCATGTCTCAGGCTAGAACTTATATTGGAGATATATGCCTATATTTGTCAACTTATGTCGTGAACATCATGAAGTAGAACTTTGCCTTCTTCATCCAAGAAATATGGTAGGACAATTAACAGAAACAAACGCTCGAAAGAAAATCCAACACAAAAATAATTGTTTATGTAGCATGCTGTCAAACCAAAAACATAAGGTTTATTACAGTTTCAGCCAAAAGAAATTTCCAGGAACAACTAGGCCTGGTAATCTAACGGTCCAAGTATTAAAATAATCTGCTAAATACTTACTCCACAAATAACAAGGAAAACAGTTCACAAGTATGAGCTACAACAAAACATACAAAGATGGCAAAAGTCATTCGACTACATATCAAAAGAAAATTTTAAATACGTAACTACAAACAAGGGCTTCAATTATCTTTTTGTGCTAGTCAAGATTGTCATGATCAGAATCCTGCACAGATTCGTAAGGGAGTCATAAGGACTAATTGAGGATCGTCATATCTACCTATTGATAAAAATGACGCAAATAATAAAATGAGAAAATAGATTGTATATCATCTAAATTATCATAAAGATTATTGTTGTCATGAACACACAAATTATCATTATTTAAAAGATCATACTGAACTTATGAGATCGTGTAGCAACGAAAAATATTGCAATATACACATTAATATTATTGACCTTACAAGTATGCCTGGCATGTCATCCTTGGAAAAGCAACAACTAATTAAAGTAGAGGAGCATGAGTTAAACAATGCTTAAATATAAATAAGAAAAGAGCTTCCTGCAAATTTTAATAATACAGTATATAGATAATCAACCTGCTGGCTTCCAGGAGAAATTGCAAGATAATTTTGTGTGTGTGCTAATCTCAAAAGCATAGATTCAACACGAAACTGTGACCCTCGAGAAAGGACAGAGAAGAAATCAATGCCGAAAACACGAGCAAGCTCAGATGTCCTATTTATCTGCAAGAGAAGGAAAAATAATACAATGAAATAAAAGGTAGCAAAACATGTGGAGTAATATTTAGCTGTACAAAAAAATAAAATTTTGGAATTAAACATTGTATTTTTATGTCCTTCGACAGGAACCCAAACTGTGTGGATACATCAGCAATATTTATAATAATAAGTTTACAGGAACTTTTGATGGTTGCCTTTCGAGGTAGCTCCAAAAATACATGTGATGCAGGACACACTAAGATTTACATTTTCTTGGGTTTATTTTCTCCTTTTATAGTGATTTATCTCCTTCTGTGATAGATCATAGTTTTGTAATTTATGGGCTCTTGAGTGCCTACACTCAGGTAACCCCTTGTCGTTACAATTTTGAACTATTAATGAAATATCCGGGTTTAGTTCTAGCCTTTTGAACTACTTGGTTCCTTGAATTTAGGTTTATTAGATCCTTATGATTGAAATCAAATGACTATGATTAAACCCCACGATCATGCCTTCTCCTCCTTAGATATTTCATCCAGTCTTTGTCGCACTATAGTCCTCTAATCTCTTTCACCTAAATAAAATCCTAACCGCAGTCACCAGTCGATTTCCGCTCTTGTTGGTCACGTTCCTCTATGAGTGACATCTAGTGGCCATTCGACAGGGCTCAACATGAGTGCACACTTGTCTTCGTCCATTGTCACCTTTGCTAATTCTTTGCTTTGTTATTGTTGGTTCTTTTTCATTACTCCACACAAAACTTGTAGGCATTTGTCTTCATCGACCTCGCTCATGTTACCACACCTTCATCGTCACTATACTAGACTTGCTCACTCCATAGTTGCATCTTACCATAGCATTAACAATGAAGGATCCCTTGACAGGTGGGATATATCATCATCAATATTGTGATGCCCAAGAGAGATAGGTAAACTATAGCTTCTACCGCTATGAGGTCATTGTGTAGAATAACACTACTCATCTTCTCAAGAAAGAATATTAAGAGAAACAAAATAAGATTATTTGTTTCTTTTCTTCTTTCTCAAGAGTTCCTCCCGGCTGCCACCGTTGCAAAAGACCTCCAGTTGGACTGCAGATCTATTTGGTGATTGCGGGTACCCTTGAAAGTCAAGATCTTTGCTTGGTTAATGCGGCGCGACAGGCTCCTCACTCGAGCCTACAGAGCAAGATGGGCACCCCAGGCGGAGACATCCTGTGTTATGTGTGCGGATGCGGTAGAGGACACCACACACTTATTCTTTGGGTGTCCGACAGCACGGGAGATTTGGCGCCGGACGGGGAGCTGGCTCACCTTCCCTTCAGATGCAGAGGATTTTTGGCGGCCACTTCGCACCTTGACCAGCCGGCGACGCGGTTGGAGACTATCACTGATGACGTTTCTGGCCGGTTCCTGGGTCATTTGGCTCCAGCGCAACCGGATCATTTTTTGTGGGGAGAGATGCCAGGTTGAGGCGGTTGTACACCACATTTCTTTTCTTCTTAGAGAGTGGGTCCAGCCGGCGACGCGGTTGGAGACTATCACTGATGACGTTTCTGGCCGGTTCCTGGGTCATTTGGCTCCAGCGCAACCGGATCATTTTTTGTGGGGAGAGATGCCAGGTTGAGGCGGTTGTACACCACATTTCTTTTCTTCTTAGAGAGTGGGATGTGGGATGGGGGGGCTTCTCATCCTCTTTTTAGTTACTTTTGTCGCTCTTCCTTCGAGAGCGTTTACTTGTACATGAATCTTTCCTACATATATATACACGGATGACGATCGTACCAACGAGAGGTCATCCTTTTTCTCCTCAAAAAAAAAAAGAGTTCAAATAAAACCCCCAAAAAGATATAAGCAATATGAGTTTAAGTGAATTTTGAACTTAGTTTAGCAGTTTTTTCACCTCGATTTGCATGATGTGATATATTAGAGTTGTTTAGGTCAGGATGACTTGATCTTTGAGGACGATCAGATATCATCTAGCGATTGGTGCTTTCTTTCTCCACTTCATTGTTTTAGCATTAGTATTAGTGGCATGTTTAGCACAATAAATGCCATGAGCATTGATGCTTTGTTTGCGAACTTCTTCGTCGTGTTTTAGCATTCATATTTGTGGTATGTTTAGCTCAATTATAGCATATTTGTAAGATTGTGTTTTTTACTCTATTATATACTTAGCTTCCTAAACCTGTGAGCATTATTATTACTGTTCTCATATATTCGCGATTTCATTTACATATTTTGCTTGCTTGGCTAATGCATGACTTCTCATAGCTTATAATTTTTAATTTTTGTTAGTCTCAAAAAGTCAAGTAGAAGTACCTTTACTTTAATCCTCAATAAAAAAATGTCAATGCTGCAATAATATGATAATGAGATATGTTCCGTAAGACAAGTCAACTTTTCAACCCCCAATTTACACCGACGTCATATTTGGGATATCAGATAATGTGAGATTCATTATCTAACTTCATTCCTGTTTGGTGACCGCTTACCCACTTTACTTGGTTACGTGGGATCTCACACAAGCCTTGGATGTTTCTTTTCTGTTTCTGAAGAGAAAAAGGATGGCTAGGGAATTGACTAGTCTTACAACTAAAATGTAAATAATGAGGAAAATGTATAACAGTAAAACCAAAATGGTGTATTATCAAGGTGACAAAGAAAACTAAATCACTCCCCATTAAGTAACCATAGGGTGGTTACTATACTTTCTAGAAATGGTTCCCCCACTCCTGTATTTGATCATTGCATTCACATCCCTAATGTGAGAGTTCCGACATCTACATCTATCATTTCACCTCCTGCTCTACCTTCTCAGAGGTTCATCCTTCTCCATCACCACAATAATCAGTATGTACACGAAAAAGCCCATACCTTTTAATCCAGAACCTCATGGTTCCCACATTCTTATCCATTTGATTTTAAAATAACACATAAGGTTGAGATGGATGCGCTAACCCTATTACTTTCCCTCATCACTTCTGGCATTAAACCATGGATCCACCCACATGTGGTCTGTTGGGATTAACCAACTACTTGCTCATGCTTACCAGCTTACAAGTTCAGATGCTACAAGATTCACTGATAATATGAGATGTCTTTCAATTAGTTTAGTTTAGAAAATATTTCTTCAATGATGTAGGCGCAAGATCAACCTATTTGAGTACAAAATCTGTTATAGTAATATACAAATAAGAAAATAGCATAACCAGGGATGGTTTTAAGATACTGTAACTTACCAAGTCAAGTTGATTTAATATCTGAATGTTAAGCTTAGCCCTCTCAGTGACATACTCAATACAACGATATCTCACTTGTCCAGGACCACTTGAAAACCAAAGATTTAATACCTTGGATGGAATTGATGGTATCTTTCTTCTCAAAACTTCTTCGACAACTGCTTCAAAGCTGTACATGCTAAGCTTAACTTCAGAACGAACAAGACGCCATATATTAAGCACAATTCTACCGCCAACATGTATACCGCTGGCATGATTGCGCCCCCATTCATCATCAATTACCACAACTTCACAAACATCATCAGCTATTGAAGTATCAAGAGTCTCAACAACTGATTCCAGGTTTTTGGAAACATCACTGTTTTGCATGGCCTCTGACAAAGATGTCCTGGAAATGCGTTTAAGTAAGTTTACACCAAGATGTGCTGATCTTTCAGCAAGAAAACCAAGAGAGCCACCTTGGATTTCCCATCCCATTAAAATATCAGGATCCAGTGAAGAAATAATACTTATGAACTGGTTCAGGAGTTGCTTTTCATCATAGCAAACAAGAATTGTGCAATTAACAATTCCATCAATATTTCTGCAAGTAGTATGAACTGATGTGAACATCCGGAACTGGTAGCCATCGATACCATATGTATAGAAGATAAATAAAATGATAAAAAACAATATAACATCAATCAAATTGACCAATAAAATGATATTTGAAGGACATGTTTGACTGGGATACAAAAACCAACAGAAGGACGATACTGAGAATTAAAAGCATAAAACTAGGTGTTATCAATCGTAGCTAGCATCAGCAAATAGAATAAATAAAGAATCCTGAGTAACTAGGCACCCTGCTAAATTGAACTTAAGTAATGACACCCAACAGTTAAAGGAATCCTAGTTGATCCAATTCCCAAAGTCTATCCACATAAAGAAAGAATAAGTATCTTTGAAAAAAAAATTAACATGTCCATCCATTTCTTATATTATTTTCCTAGAGTTTCATCATAATGTCAATTTAAATTTCATGATAAAGGACAAAGTACAATGGCAATTTGACTAGAACTCTAAAAATATTCGCTATGGTGATTTCATTTTCTAAAGTTCCACAGGTATGAATGCAGTATGTATGTTGATTTGAAATCCATAATTGAAGAATAAATAAGCATATTACTTACTTCTTTTGTGGTTCATCATTGTTACCACGCATAAGAACAAAGATTGCAGTAGCAGGATTTGCATCCTCCTGAACTGCAAGAGCAATAATATTGACAGCATCAAATTGGGGATCAGGTCGCAAATCCCCTCTAGACTCTGCTTGAACCTGCTAAAAGAGGTGGTCAATAAATTGCAAAAAGTAATTGATTATAGAAAGCACAGATCTAGTTCATGCTGCCCAAATAATATATAGGCTTCACATGATATTACATAGTATTGCAAAATACATACAAGGTAGTCAGTAATGACAAATGCAAGTAGTGCACAGCCAACAAATTGAATTCACTCGTTAAAAAGAAATACACCTCCAAGCTAATCAACGTTAGCTGTTGCCCACAACCAGCACCTGCAGGATCCCTGAAGCCACTTTGACTAAGAGGTGTAAGATTAAGTTTCCGATATGGGCCTGAGATCTGAGAAACATCATGGCAACTACGGTCACCATTATCTTGTTTGATTTCAGTACCAATTGTTGGTGGTTTCCCTTCACTGATGGGAACATAACAACTGGAAGTTTCAGTCAGGAGATTCATTTCTTTCTCTTGGCTGCTTGAAAGCTGACAGTGTAAGTCATTAGAATCTTCTGAAGTACTGTGACATGAATCTTGAAATCGAATAACTGGATGACATGGAACTCCTGTTTGAATTAAAGATTCATTTTTTCTGCCATCATCCTCAAAAATATTTCTGAAGATCAGAGAAGGGTCAGAAGGTGGAAGGTTCTTCGAGTTCCCTGACATTCCAAATATTATAAATGTTTAATTATCTGCGTTGACAGTATTGATTAAAACATGTTATACAGCATCTTACCAGTAGGTTTGTTTGATCTGTCTTTTGACTCTTCTGCAATCCATCTGTGAACAGAGTCAAAGGATGGGGCTGAAGTTGCATGAGTAAGTAAATACAGAACTGAACCGTCATTTTGAAAGTGAGTTGGGAGCAGTGAAGAGTCTCGATGAGAATCGGGTTCTTCCACATGCATCAACTGACATGGTTCTGTATGTACAAAATTCCGTTGGAAAAATGGAGGCAAATCACCACTACTTCGACGATCAGCTAGAACAAATAGTAAACAAAACATCAGGAGACTTAGTAACATATTTTTCCTTTGAGAAGAGAAGATGACTGACATCAGTGCTCATCCATGTTTATTCAATTTTGTCACAGAATGATTTAGTAATGATTATATAATGAGTCAGCAGGTCAACTTCCAACAACCAAAAGAAACATATATTGCATGTTCATGATTATACATCCACATAACAAAAAGTGTATTGATAGGAGAAAGTACATGGACCAGATGACATTAGATTATGGCCCATGTAAAACTCTCAAAAAGTACGACTTTTCTGAACTTATATGCCCAAGAAATGTCATTAATAAAATTAGGAGAATACAAGTACCATCACTTATTAGGCCTTACAGTTAGCAAAACAGAGCCAGTCAAAAGAAATCAAAACAGAGAGAGAACAGATATGTTTGCTCAACTTTTTTTTAAAAAAGGTACAAATTGATGATGTTGAGAGTTAACCTGTAGCCTAAGAAAAGGTTTTTTCTAGTAGTTACTTGTAGACGAAGAAAGACTTTTATGGCAGTTTTCATTTTCCTTTTTTGTATTTCTTCTTTTGGTCTCCTCTATATAAGAGACCCTTAGATCTCCCTTATGAATAAAAAAATAAAATCTCTAATTTTCACATGGTATCAGAGCCACTTTGAAACCCTAACCCTTTCTTCCACAAAAAAACCCTAGATTGGCGCAGTTCACTCAATGGATCATTGACGGTAAAAGGAATCGATTCCTTGAAAGATGGGATCAGTAAATAGAAAACTACTGATATGCCGTCTTTGTGAGATCGTCAATTTTGTACCAAAGGTATTGCGGCATCTCTTGTTTCGGCAACTGTGAAGAAGCAACGTTCTAGCAGATTCAGGGTGTCCAATCTTTTTCCTTAGCTGCCACACTACGCTCTTCGCAGCCTGCTCTCCTCACAACGACATCGTGGAGCCCGCAAGAGTCTCCTAATGCTGCTGCTGCTGCATTACTCCTTGTCATCAAATCCTTGCAACGGGTACGCTGCTGTTGCAGAGGATCTTCTAGGCTGGTTATAGACTTCTTAAAGGTCTCTTGGTCTCTCTTCAGGTGCGGGAGAGTCATGTGGTGCTAGATTTATGCTCACGGACCCCCTGAATGTCTAAGTAGGCCCTCTAACAGTTCGATCCCATTAACCTTGGCTCGCTTCCTCCATTCAATATGGCAGAAAATGTAGACAACAAAGACAACAGGATGGTTAATCAGGGACAGATCAAACACCTAGGCCCGATTGTCAAGATGAATGGAACCAATTTCGAGATATGGTCCATGCAATTCACGAGCGCTATGGAGTCTCATGACAAAGAGCATACTTTGATGGAAAAAAATGCTTCCTGGAAAAAAAAAGATAATACCCTTGCCAAAGTCTAGCTAATAGGGACATTAACTTTGGAAATAGCAAACATTATCCTACATAAGCCCATGACCAAGGCTATGTGGGACTCTCTCGCTGCCACATACTCTCAAGCAAGGAACGGGACGAAGATTTTGCAAATGCATTATGATATTCATCAGACCAAGCAAAGTGGGCGGCTTCTCCACATTTATTACACCTCCTTGTATGCAATGATTGAAAAGTTTCACAACTATTTTTCGGTTTGTTAGTGTGAAGACCAAAAGTCATATTGAGACATGCTTATGGTGGGAGTATTTCTTTTTAGACTTGATCCAATTTATGAGTCCGCAAGAAATCAGTTGTTGACTAGTGTGAAGATCCCACCTATTGAGGAGTGTTCCAATCGTCACAGCAGGATACTGGTTCCTACTATCCCTAATTCAGAGACCCCCTCGGCCCTTGCAGCCACTTGTGGTCGTGGTGGGTCCACTGCTGGTTGGGCTCGTGGCACTAGAAGAGAAGGCGGATGTGCAAGTAGACTTGACAAGAGCATAGATGACCTACTTCAGCCAACAATGTGGTAGAAAAATCCACTCAGCCTATCACCTCAGCATCCCAAGACTTGAACTACGAGGACCTTCTCTCGCGGCTAAAGAATCTTATATCTACTGGTTCTTCCTCCTCAACTCCTGCCATTGCTGGTCCGCCAAGTATTCCTTGTGCTTGTACCACTAGTTACTCTGATGCCTCGGCAGGATGGATTGTTGATTCAGGGAGCTTCCAAAAATATTTGTGGAAATTGTGGTCAATTCACTACTATCAATAGTGTCGTCTTACGTAGATATGTTGCTCTGGCAGACGGGAGCCACTCTCCTTTACTGGACTTGGAGAGGTCCAACTCACTTCTTCAATGCGGTTGAAGGATGTTCTACATGTCTCCGACTTTCCTCTTAGCTTGTTATATATGTTAGTCAAATTTGCAGGCAACTCAATTGCCATGCTATTTTTTACGCTCTCTCTCTCTTGTGTTTCAAGATATATTAACGGGCAAAATGATTGGTTGTAGCCGTGAACATGGTGGCCTCTATAGACTTGAGCAGTCACCTTACGTTGGTAGTGCTTCTATGTTCTCTAGAACTCCTACCTTCTTATGACATCTTCGGTATGGTCATCTATCACTTCAAAAACTCTGTGGAATCATTCCACAATCTCCTTGGGGTCCTCTTTTCGGTGTGAGGCTTGTCAACTTGGGAAGCACCATCGTACTTCTTTCCCAAGGCGACAAGGTTTGAGCAGTAGTGTTGTCTTTGAGCTCCTTCACTTGGACGTTTGGGGCCCACGTCATTTTCCTGATCTTCAAGGACTCATCCATAGTCAAGCCCCTCATTCTTATTGGGTTGATGCAATTCTCACTGCCTGCTACCTTATTAATTGGATGCCCTGCTCAATCCTTGGAGAAAAAGTCACGTACTCTATCATTTTTCCCGATAAGGACATGTTTTCTATCTCTCCTAGAATTTTCAAGTGTACAACATTTGTTCATAACATGACCCTTAGCAGAGACAAGTTATCACCTAGAGCAATTAACTGTGTCTTCGTCGGGTACTTCCGCACTCAAAAAGGCTATAGGTACTACGATCATGTCAACCAAAATATACTATGTCAATGTGAATGTCACATTCTTCGAGTCAATAGGCTACTTTACTCTGTTTGGTTTTCGTCTCACATCTTCTAAGACAGACACTGAAGTATATCTTCACACACCCTCTCAGATTCCCCAAGTGGAGGTGCCTATACAGAAATTTCAGCGCGTCTACAATTGTCTCCCTAAATTTGTTCCCTCTACTCTCCCAGCTCTACGGATGTGCCATCATAATCACGCTTGAGGTAAATCCTGAACGCGATATTATTACTAATAGCACTCCAGTTGATGTCTCTATACATGATGGATCAAATGAGATGAGCTCAGATAACCAAGTTAATGACTCTACTCTTGCTCCTAAGGATGTCACCGATGATTTAGATGCTCCTATAGCTATGTGGAAAGGCAAATGTTCTTGCATGTTGATTGACTCTATCTCTAATCATCTATCCGTTCAGAGACTGACACCTAGGATTGCCACCCGACCCTGTTCGAGGCAGGAATGCCTCCCGCTCCGACTCCATGCCCCCGTCCCCACGGATCCCGAACCTCCACGGGGACTAGATTCCCCGAGGTTTAACAAAAAAGAAAAGATGTGATAAAATTATAAATAAATAATATTTATAAAAATATCAAAATATACATATTACATATTTAAATATTATAATGTGTTTAAGAATAAATACTCATAAATACTATTTAAATATTATGATATCGATATAATTAATTTTAAATATCTTGGTAAGTACATACGTGAGGGGATCGGGGACCCGTTGGGCAGGGACATTATTCCTGCTCGGATCCCCGAAACGGGGTGCAGGGTAACTATACCCCCATCCCCGCGAGGGAAAAATCCCCCGAAGGTGGGGCCCCGATTAGGGATTCCCCGCGAGAATTTTGCCATCCTTACTCACACCCTGCTATCAACAATTCGTTCTAGGTCTCTGTTGTAGATATTCCTATAACCTACCAAGAGTCATTCATGATGCTCGGTGGATGGCAGGCCATGCAGGAGGAGATGTCTTCTCTTCAGTCCACAGGCACTTGGACTCTTGACACACCCCCTCCTCGTGATGCAACAGTGGTGGGTTGTAAGTGGGTGTTTACCGCCAAGCATCATTCTGATGGTTCTGTGGAGCGCTATAAGGCTCGTCTATTGGCAAAGGGATACACGCAGACTTACGGTGTGATTATTTTGACACCTCTCCTGTGGCAAGATTGGCCCCGGTCCGCACTCTTGTTGTCACTGTCACACGACCAGATATTACGGCCTTATTACTTGGAAAAACAAGAAATAAATTGTGGTTGTTAGATCCACTGCAGAGTCCGAGTACAGAGCCATGACCCAAGCTCCTATAGAAGTGATGTGGGTGAAATCCGTCATGAATGATATTCTAGTGAAGGTGCCTCTCCCAACGCATCTAAACTGTGACAATAAAACAACTTTATTCATAGCCAACAATCCTATTTTCCAAGAAAGGATGAAATGTTGAAGTTGACTGTCATTACACCATAGACATGATCAAAAAAGTTTTTATATCCACCTCATATGTATCATATGGTGATCAGACAAAATGTCTTGACTAAACCACTTCCTGAGATAAAATTCGACAAATGTGTTTCCAAGTTGAGAATGGCAGATATCTATGTTCCAACTTGAGGGGGAGTGTTGATAGTTAACTTGTAGCCTAAGAAAGACTTTTTATAGTAGTTACTTGTAGGCTAAGAAAGACTTTTATGGTAGTTTTTATTTTCTTTTTTGTATTTCTTCTTTTGGTATCCTCTGTATAAGAGACTCTAAGATCTTCGTTATGAATAAGAAAATAAAATCCCTAATTTTCACATATGACAATAGAACAGAGAAGATAACTTATGTTTTGATTTGAAAGATGATCAACATGGAAATGAAGAAAGGAAATTGATAAATGAAAACCAAGGCTGATTCTTGCCATTCCTTTTGATGTATCACTGGATACAATTATTATAAAGAATCAAGCTGCATGATTGTTGTCACCCAAAAATACTTTCGTCTTCCTCACTTGCACCGGAACATGAACCCATCAGAAACAACTTCCACACTATGAATATACTA
Organism: Pontederia paniculata; assembly: GCA_001647135.1. NCBI lineage: Eukaryota > Viridiplantae > Streptophyta > Magnoliopsida > Commelinales > Pontederiaceae > Pontederia > Pontederia paniculata. The sequence continues at coordinate 80,288 of LTAE01000212.1, read as the reverse complement.
AAACTATAAGAGCAAGGCCTTCTATGTATTAATACATATTAATAGGATAATGGGAGCAGTTCTTCCTAGAGGAAAAAGAAAGAGGTAATGCAAAGTCATGATAATAATGTGAAATCAGGTAATAAGAATAGTTCCCAATAAATAGAGAAAAAAAGATGCAGCATGAAGATGAACTAAACTCTCAATTTTACATGCAAAGCCACTTCAATTAGCTTTAACACAAAACGAATAGTAAGTAGCATAAACCACTACAAGCCAGGTGCCAAACAAAATGCCATTATATTACCTGAAGAATTTTCCAAAATACTCAACATTTCATCCTTTGAGGGTGGCTTTCCTTTAAATCTCATTTCCACTGATCCAACTGGAGAATGCAAAGTTTCACAACTTTTATGTCCAATGTTCAATTGACTGTTTCCACTTTCACAAACTTGCGGAGAACTTTTATCTAACACAAAATCTGATTCAAAATAGCTTCTGGCTTGTGTATCATCATAACTCTGCTGAACAATTTTACCATCTTTTGTACTCATAAAAATGTTGTCATCACGCAAAGCTATGTGTTCTTCTGCCACTGCTGAAGAAACTATGTTCTGTAAGATAGGAGCTGATCCTTCACAGGAAGTGTCAGGTAAAATATTGCATACACCTACATCCAAAGGCAAGCTTCTTTTTTGAGTCTTTTCCTTGTCAATTAGAGAATCAATTGAATCTCTTTCAGATTCTATGGACTCAGATCTGAAACGACGTTTTTTCCTCATTAAGTCTCTGACAGAACAAGAAGTCAATGTCACATCCATACTTTCACGAGTGACAACTTGATCTGTATCAACTTTCAAAACACCACAACTTTTGTCCTCTTTTTTGCCAGATGAAGTGCTCCAGTCAAAAGTGTCTTCCAGTAGGTTGTCATGCAAAAAGCAAGATGAAATTTCCAAATTTCTGTTTTCCTTGTGACTTGTTGAGAAAGGTAAAGGGCCCCAAAGATGCTCATTGTTCTTGAACTTAATATCTTGCTTTGTACCTACTCTATCATGCATGGTCGATGGTTTTTTCCTTCCAAAACTTCTGTTCATCTGAAAAGGATCAAACTTTTCAGGAGTTATGTAACCATTATCTGGTGAATCATCAGCCTGAGAAATTGAACCGTCAGACAAACCATGAGATGCAACAGTGTTCTCATTCTTTGGCTCATCAGATTTGGGCAAACATTCAACTGAATCAAGAATGTCTTGGCATTCTTGCTGAGAAACATTGTCATAATTAGAATGAGCCATTTCTAAGGCCTTTTCATATGATCTTCTGGAAAATAATGGAGTGAGAATTGCTTCCTTAGCTAGCTCATCATCGCTATTCAAGTCTTCTGCAGCTTGAGAAGATGCAAACCAACTTAGAACACCAAGTGTTTCAGTACTCATGTTCTGTGGGAAAAAAAATAAGAAACATGATTGATACAGATTAACCACTAAGAAAAGTAAGACTTCACAATTAAGATTTTAAAAAAAAACAAGCTTAGACTTAATATCACAAAGTATATTAAACTATTCAGTTGAAAATACACAATTTATCATACTCTAATTTAATAAGCATAAAACATAAAATTGTATATAATAACCTTGTTCCACCAAATGCAGGATGAAATGGGTTTGGAGAACTTTGATACATATCCAGATTTAACAATAACAAAAAATAGTTCATTACAAAATCCTCCAAGCCTAACCATAAGTGCGCTAGGCAAAATCCACATAACAAGGATTTATGAAATTATTCAACTCCTTTGACAAATGGACTCTTCTTACTATTTCAACAAGAAAACAACATAAAAGAACCCTTAATTTTTTAAGGTACTATAGATCTTTCACGTACTTGCTAAAGTAGCCGCTTCTGGGCCATAAGTAACAAATTAAAATATCCTTTGTATGCCATGTCAAAAAGAGAGCCTACCAGAAAAAGAAAGAAAGAGATCTCTTAGTTTCATTTAATTTTGACATGCACTTGTACTTCTTTTCATAATGGTAAGACAAAATGGATGACTACTAAAGTTCCGTAGTCATCATTTTCTTTCTCAAAAAAAAAAAAAAGAACAGAAGAAAGCCTCCCTCTTGAATTGTAGAAACAAGGGTGATGGAGCTCCACTAAATCTACAAAGACAAGATGATTAGATGCAATACCTTGTTTCCTTGGCAAGGATGACATTTAAGTTAAATACCAATCCAACGTATCGATATCCGATTAGAGGAGAAAATACAACATATTGCAAATCAACCCTTGTACTGTGAGATATTTTAACACAACTTCATTTTAGCAAGATATTTTTTCATGTTTACGTGCATATTCAATGTTTTTTCCTTCCTTCCCTCTGCCACAATCTGTCCTCACAAATGATGAAGAATGTGCATGTCTTTTTCATACTTTCATCATTTATCTTTGTTCTCACAATTCTATTTTTTGATGACGTGGGCATGTGAGTTGTTTGATACCACGTGTACAACATGCTTCTGCTATGCAAACAACATTTAAAACAGGCAGCCTGCTGGCATTCTACAAAATCAGCAAAAGAAAATCAAATTGAAGTATGGAAAGATGAAACAAAAAGGTAAAGCACTTTCATGGTCCACATGTCACTGCATACCGAGTTATATGAAGTATGAACATCAATATTCTTTTTTTATGAGGTGAAATATTTTTTTATATCTTTTCACCAAAACATATAGCAGACTAATTTTCACTCTAAACAGACATGTTAAGCCTTTACTCCACAAAAACTAGAGTTGATGTAAACAACAGAAATTTCCAATTAATTTAGATCTTTAGAGGGAAAAGGATGACCAGAGAACCATAATATAGGTCAGCATATATGGTAGTTTGGTTTGGTTTGGTTTGATGTAATGGAAACGAAAATATGGAATGTAAATGGATGTAAGTGGGAATTCTATGATGATTTATATATATAGGAGTTACTTATCCGTTGTTTGAACAGATATAAGTGAAATTTTGGAAAGTGAACTATGCCGGTTGATTAAAGTTAGAAATGTGATATAAGTGATCAATTGTATTTTTTATTATGTAATTGTTTAATTTGATTATATATTATTCAATTTATTTAACAAAAAAATATATTTATTTATTCTATATTTTAGTTAAATGCCTGGTTTTACATCAATGTATCTTTAATATATATTTTGTTTCATATTATGTTATTATTTTAGATTATCTTTTAATTTAACAGCTTAGTGATATTTATATCTACTATATTTTCTATTTGTTATATTTACTTAAAATATATTATAATTATATCTCATTATAACATAATTACATAATAATGGTTTTTTGGTCATTCTTCCTTGTACCCAAAAAAAAAACTCTCCCCACACACTCGATCACTTCCCATAATGCTCTTGCTCTCATGATTGCCACTAGCATTCTCTCTCATCTGGAAAGGTCAATCCAGTATAATGGATATGGGAGTCTACCAACTCACTTACGGCAGTATGAAGTCTTGAACTAAACACAAAAACTTATCACACTGCTGCAAGTAAGAAAATTATGATTGACAAGAATGTCAACATAAGAAACAAATAGCAAACTTCAATGTCTGTGTATACCTTTTGGTTTGAAGACCCAGTCATTATTTGGTCAAGATTAGTTTCTTCTGCAGGATTCCTCGAACGGTCATCAAGGGATTTGCTTATATTATCAGTAAATAATTTATCCTCCAATGCTTCATCACCTTCCACTGCAGAAAATTTCTGTAACTCCTCTCCATTTTCAAGCAATTCCAAGAGTACATTATCATACTCAAAACCTTCATGAAAACTTTTCAGAACAGCAGCAGGGCAAGGTTTGATATAATCAGGCAATTTAGCCGCTTCCTGCCGTGCAGACTGCTCGTACTCCTATACATATAGTGCAACAACATGAGATAAGGTTTACTATACAGCAAGTTGTGCTCATATTAAATCAAAACTTTTAGCAAGCCAACACACCTCCCATATTGGAATTAGTGATTGAACCATTTTAACCTCCGATCTTGTCTGAGATAGAGATGTATATATCTTATTTTTCTCGTTCAGAATGTCTACAGTTATACAATTATATATATCAACCAAATTTGCTTAAAAAGAACAAATAACTGTATTTTTTAATGCAGAGACAAACCATCAACACTTGAATCTGCCTCGAGCTCACATACACTCTGGCGTTTGACCGAGTTGTTGACTGTTCCTTCTTGACCTTGTGTAGTATCAGATTCTGACCAAATCAGAGTACTTGGAACTGTAGATGAAAGCCAGATTGCCGAATTCCCCAGTGACCTTTCACCTGAATCTGCCTATCACGAAGTTTCAGGGACAATATTATATATAAATATCGGCAAAGGAGATAACATGCTGTTGGATTAGAATTTTTTTATGGTAGTGCAAATGGATATGATGACAGATAAAAGCGTAATAATGATAAACCAAATGAGAAGAATGGAGATTTGCCTCTTGTTACTTCTTACCAACCTTCTTCTGATTGGAAGCCTTTGATGTAATGTCATAAGGCAGTGGAAGACGGAATTTAAGTTGTGAAATATGTATATGGCCCATTCCAAATAAGTTGTAGTCAACCTAACAGATCAACAATAAATGTTAAAATTGCTCAAGGAAATGGCACAACAGCTTATAGCTAACATATTTTAGTAAAGGAACATATTCAAAATTACAAAGGAAGACAGTTACACATAATATATATCACATGGGGCCAGATCAAGTTCAAGTCTAGGATGACATTCCTAGTGTCAGAAATCCATTGAAAAGCAATCTTGCTTACAAATACAACATTTTAAATAACTATTTAAGACGTTCTTGCCCATGTTTTTTAGCAAACATGATTAGTGTACATTTAGTTAGTTATGAAAATTAATTAGATTCTATAATCAACCAAATAGTTAACCTAGAACTAATCCATTGGAAATAATCAATATTTTTAAGAAATAAGTGGCTGACAATCAATTGATAAGTTGCAATCCACTTTTCCTCTCAAAAAAGTTGTAATACACTTTTGAGTTGTTATTTTCGTCCAATGATGTTGTATCAAGTGTAACACGAAGAAAAAATCCTCCTTCATCACCTACGTGAGCTGACGGGGCTCAACCAACTTAGGCGAACCAAGGAATTTGTCCAACCAAGATCTGGTCACAGGTGAGGCCGCAGATAGTGGGTGGGAAGTCCACTAGACCTTGGTCATCAACAGAATCACGAAAACCTTCCACTCCTGCATCTTTACTTCGTTTAGGTATCCGACAGTCTTCAATGTCCAGTGTGACATTGAAGTCTCCACCAATCAACCACTGATCCTCAGGGGGCCCTCATTCTAGACTGTCCAAGCTCCTCCAACATAGTCTCGCTCAAGGAGTCAGCTAAACGACTATAGACACATGATATGAGGAATCAATCTCCATCTAGAACCATCATTTTTTTTTGGGAATCATTTTAAAGTTGTAATCTCCTTCATTTGAATCCCTATACGAAAGACAAAGTATGGCCAAAAAATTAAAGCCTCAGAGGTAAGAGACAGAACTACAAAACTTCACTCGTTCTATGGACAATAATCTTATATGATGTACAATATTTTCTACATAGCATCTCTCCCCTCGGAAGATGGTATTGTTCCGTTGAGTTCAAATCGGCCAAAAAAATGCTAATGGCAAGCTCAAGGGTCGTTGCGACTGGAAACCCAGTGTCCCCAAAGTGCAGAAGTTGTCTCAAAAAATTTGATGAGTATATCGAAGTCCATCACCCAAATCCTCTGTCAGGTCGCTTGCACAATAGACCAATTGAAGAATAGGCATTTCATGTCCTATCCTATTGCTAAAGAACTCATGATGTGTTCGACCTGGGTGCCCATCTCAAGCAGTACACCATAGTAAGGGCTCTGCTATATCTGATAAGCCAAAAGAAGAACCTAACTTCTGATTGATTCTAAGGAAGACTAGTGGATATGAACAGAGGAATTACTCAACCCTTGTTGTTGAAGACATTAAGACTGGATTGTGGACTCATTTGTTGGGAAAGGGTCCTCATAAAAAACATATGCTTCTTGCATGGTTGATAGGAGGGTTCCTAGAAGAGAGTGGGAGATGATATTGTGATTTCTTTTTTTTCTGTTACTCTTCTAGGGAGGGTTCCTATAAGAGAGTGGAAAAGAGTGGAGATGATATTTTTGAGAGAGGGTTCTTTCTCTCAAAAAAAAAAAAAAGTTTCATTCCTCTTTCTCCTTTAACAGATACTTTGATACACATCTATATTTTAAAGTTTTAACAAAAGTGGATGGCATGTCCATCACTTCCCGTTGAAGAAAAAAGGTGGGCTAAAACAACACAGTTATTGCTACTTCTCAAGATCTAGTTGTTAGTGGGCCTTACCACTTGTAATCTTGGCTATTTGGATACAAAGGAATGGCATTACGTTATAGGGCAAAGATGTCACATTGAAAGCATTATAAATCATCCATCTAGCTTAGTGAGCTTTTGGAGAGAACACATATTAAGGCACAGCGTCTTTTGATGATTTTTCTAATATCATATAGGTGATATATGTATATAATACACACAAATGACAACGCTAATCCTTCAATCATCCTCGTTACATGGCAAACCACAAATGAAAGCAGGAGTAAGTATGAACAAAACAACACTAATCTCAATAAAACGATATGTGCAATTCCTACAATTGTTTACAGTCTTAAACTGAATGGAATCTTCCATGACAGTTGACCAACATATAACATTTCACTCAATACGCAAAACAAGAAATCTACGCTAATCTCAATAAAAAGATATGCACAATTCCTACAATTTTTTACAGTCTTAAACTGAATGGAATCTTCCATGACAGTTGATCAGCATATAACATTTCACTTAATGCGCAAAACAAGAAATCTACGCACTTAGACAACAGATTCTTACCAGGAATTGCAGAAGAAAAGGAATATGAGACTCAAATGGCTGAAAACTCCTACTAAGAACAGCACCACCCTGCAGATATTGAAACTAATTAATAGTGCTTAAACTACATATTTCAGGGGTTATCATGATTTATGTTCACTTGACTTGATGCAATGGAAGGAAAGGGTAGAGTTTATAATTTCTCATTGCAATGACAAAGAGAGTTCTACCGCATGTTTAAGGTATGTCTCAATAGCTTGAATACTTTTATACCAAATTTCATCTATAGAAAATTCTTCCACGTTTGATGCATTGATCAAATATATCTAACCCTGTTCTGATTCTTTTCAATTAGTTCTTTTACCACATTGATCAAAGACATCTATGAAATATCTTATTACACCACATTTTTTCTTTCGCATTCAGCGCATTGATCAAAGACATTTACAAAATATTTATCTTGGTAGAAAAATCATGGCTACCAAATTTGTATGGCCATCCATTTTGTATTAAAAGTAGAAACTATGGAATATAGAAGTGTAAATGCAAACATTTAACAAAATTTTCAAATGGGTGTCGATATCAACACCAAAACATGTTAGCCCACTCCCCACTAGCTCAACAAAAATGGTAATGATGTACAATGTTATTTACGTAATACTTCTCTCCCCCACAAATGGTCTGTTTACATCATAATCAGATGGACAACTGAGACAAGGAAATCAGCAATGGGCGCCTCCAACCCTATTTGTCATGGGCCCAAGTGCTCTGAGCGAACTCCAAAATGTGCCTAATTGCTCAAAAATTTGATTGCTACTTCTTAGTAATGCTAAACATCTATGCTAAATAACAGTTAATGATATAAGGAGAAGGAATTAAAAGTACTTACCAGAAGCAAGCTAGCAGCACGAGCAACTTCAGAAGGGTAGTATCTTTTTTTACATTAAGTCAATCAGTGGAAAACTTAAAGGTAAGTGGTCACACTACAGTATAAAACACAAAAAAGATAGACAAAGACAATGTTTTAGTGAAAGAATTGTAAATGGGCATAAGTCTTTGATCATGTATCCCTAGTTATTTTAGCATAAGTTTTTGACATTAAGTTTATATATCCACAAGTAAAGGTAATAGATTTGCAACATAACACAGACAAGAGCCATATAAGTTTAAGCTACCACGCCTCATACCAGCAAGTAAGTCAAGTTAAGAAAAAGGGGAAAAAATTGCCATAGGATTGAAGTGCAAGTTCATGCAAGTGTGTCATGTCTGGATGTGGCACAAGGTGTTTCAGTGCAAAACTGAACTTCTCTTCAATTAACATATGAGTTTCAGTTTTTTGTGACTATTGATGGGACATCCTATATGGATAGATACAGGGTTTACAACTCAAACTGAGTTTATCCTCGGTGAAAAGAATTAATTTCCAAACTAGAGCATGGTAGCCATCCTTTTGCTACTAAAATATCAAATTATCAAGGTACTATGTGTTACTCCCAAGCTTGTTAAATTAATATGTTGTTTTAAACATTTTTAACACGAGATAATGCATCTCTAGTCATTTAAGTATGTTGAGAGAGAATTACCAAACTAGATAGAGTTCTAACAAGTCCAAGATGGAAACATAGCTCCACTAACAATTGAAATAAAGTGAGCATCAACTTGCTAGATCAACAAATATTCCAGTAACAGAAAATTCTCTTCATAAGAAAATTTTGAAGGAATTATCTTAATAAAAGTCTGAAGCACTTGGTATTAGGTGTTAGACATAGCCCCCCATGGATACCTAAGATCTAAATTACTGCACAAACATTCAAGGTAAAAGTTGTCCTTTTGTTACATCTCAAAGTTTACAAGCCTAAAGATGAGAGAAAAAAAAAGGTTAGACAACAGATTTACCAACATGGTTAATAGTTGAGGAAATCTGAAAGTGATGAGGAAATAATGAGGGGTCAAGGTTGATGAGGTAGCAATGAAATTCTTAGAGAAGAAGCAAAAGGAAGACCCGTGAAACTGATGATGAATTGAATCACACAATTTGAATACATGTGAATCGCATATGAGGTCAGACTGCATGAAACTTAGGCACCCCTTACAAGGATGATCTAATATTTGTGCATCTTGGTTTTCCAAATCATATCTACATCCTCACAGTCCATTCTTTTAGAGGGATATAATGTCCCCTAGTCCATTGTGCCACAGATGAAATTCATTAATTAGAATTCAAAGTCATGAAAGCTAGTGTTGAGGCTTACAAAAAAACAGGAAGTAAGAAGTATCAGCATTATACATAAGCAATCAAAGTTCATATTACGAGTCAAAATTTTCTGTCTGATAGTATAGTTCATTATTTCAATATGGAGAATAGTAGCTCCGAATACAACTTTCAGCAATAATAGGAGCACAAGAACAAGAAAAAATTATGTGCAAAGTCAGTAGTTGATTACTGCAGCAAATGATTAAAATTTGGATACAGATATATCTTCAGAAACACATCCTCTGTTGAGTGGTAACCATAAAAGTTCTTTGCTCGAACAAGATTATATCCGTGAACATGTTGTCGTTTTGGTGCTGAAGTACTTCTATTCTATAAATATTAAAAAGAGGATGTCATTGTTCAAACTGTATATTCTAGAACCAGAAAGAATAGGAAGATGCCAAACATACTTCCAAAGCCTTCTCAATAGAAATCATCATATTCCTGATTTCTTTGTCTCCTGGATGGCACAGTAAAAAGGACGATTAATTAGTATCAGGCGAACATATGAGTATCAACTAATATCTTTTTGCAAACTCAATAAACACTTTATAATTGAGGAAAACGTAAATATAGAAGACTTTTCTCTATGCTCAATCTAGATTGTTATCCTGACCATCCAAATATGATTGACGATCAGATCTGCTTGATTTATTAACCACTTTCAACCCAAACGCAAACATATCTGACCTTCGATAATAGTTGGATGGTCAGGACACCGACCAACATGAAACGTGGAGCAAAATGTTCAACAACCCGTCTAATCTTTCATAATTTTGGCATAGCATAAATAATTGGAATTTGAGAGAAAGAAAAAACAATGTCATCTGTCTGCAATCTTAACATGTAAAATACATAATCTTAATACACACAAGCGAGTAGCTGATATATGTAGACATCCTTTTCCCTTTAGTGAAAAAATAACATTGAGATAAAGTTTTCCTTCGCACAATAAAAAATATTTCTTTTGTTCTAATTACAAAACATTTAAATTTGGCATACAAATCAACTCAGTAACAAGAGATACATGGAAAAGTTACCAAGTATAAAGAATAAGATCCATGAAACTTTTTTAATTTCAGTTCACTTGGTACATAACAAATAATGTACGAAGATCCCCCACACATACCCCATCTTCACCACTTATGAGTGAACCCATCAGATACAAAAATGTCGAATCATGGGAAACCTCAGGTTATATGTTCTCACCACATTCACGAAGCAATACTCTTGCATGTGTTAGCATATATTTTCTATATAACAAACATCCCCCACACGTACACACCATAGCAACGAAACTCATTCTTGCTGAAACCAAATAGACCAATGATAAAAAGGTTATAATCTATTCACCAATCCAGTTCATAGTTTTTCGCAATATTTTTTGCAAAGCATGCTCATTTTCAAGCATTTTTCTGCTGTTAATCATGCTTTCATGTATATCTAATTTCACTATACTTTATCGGGGGGTTTTGGAGATCATTGAGATTTGGTAGTCAGCAGCATGATCTTCGAACCTATTTTTCTACATGATGTTGTTCCTTCTTATGGACCATTTGGTTTCACATATTGCTTGTATTATTTGGATGGAGAGATGTTATGTGGATAGCATTACGTTTTGGGTTTTTTTTTTTCACTTTCCTCCCCTAAGGCCCTAACTATAAAGCAAGAAAAAATATTCTGGTACATCAGCAATACATCTTGTACTTAACAATTACAAAAAGATACAAATAAGTACAACTTGTTTTCTTTAAAGTTACCTTCTGTACGATTCTGAAGAAGCTCACATGGACAAGGTATATACAAATATGGTAAAGCCTAGACAACAAAAAGGAACTCTTTTCAATTCGTGGAAACTATTAACTGCATTCAACCATGCAATACACGAATGACAGAAAGACAAAGCAGAAATCTAATTAGCTTGATATCTAGGGACATCTAAAAGTACATTGGAATCGTTTACCAAATTTCAATATCACATATAGCATATATGCATTACTAGATATAGCAGTTACTACAAAGTCAGTGTGCCTGCATGCATACTCTAGTTTGAGACAGCCATCATACGTGGACTGGTTCAGATTATTTCTGATGCATTTATGAAGTAGAACCGACCACTTTTCTTTTTGTCTTGAGAAAGTACAATGCATTGACTTGACATATTACTTTTTTTAAAAGGGACAAGAAGCATGTTGATTTTACCTTTTTATGTCAGATACATGCCAGAGTCATGGCAGATTTTGCCAATCTGTGGTCGTTGACTAAAATTTGTCACTAATTTTGTTTAGAGAAAATAATTATTGTTAATAAAAAAATAACAAAGATAGTGTTTGCTTGAAGTAACTATCATTAATAAAAAAATTAACAGAGATAGTACTCTCTCATGATACAGACACAAAGACGAGAAATAAAGATTGACAACTAACAAGTTAGTGCTAAACATTATACTTTAAATATTTTCAAAGCAGCTATGGCTGAAGCACATAAAATCTAAATCTCCTTCTCTAATATAAAGGATATTCCAAATTCAGCAAAATAACTATTCATCAAGGAATTACAAGATACTAGCTATGAGAGAACAGATATGAATTGACATTCTTAAATGAGACTGTATTCCTCCTTATCTTTTTGCCTTAAGATCATCTAGTTGATTACACTTATAATTTCCTAAAGTTGACATAACGGTTTATGGCGTCTTAAATAAGTGGGAACTTTATAAAGAATATCAAGCTATAAGACAAAGAACATCATGGAAAATCCTGACTCCAACATGTAGAAACCACTTTTTGTCACAAAAACATTTAGAACCAACTGAAGTTTAAGCCTAGTTGGTTTCTAGAGGATTGTTATCTGAAAAGATTAAATAAGACTCGCAGACAAGCCTATTCCTAAAAGTATATCCAGCTACCCGGGTACCACCAGAGGTTATCAATGATAACAGTCATAGTAACAATATAAAAAGGCATTTACCACCTCGGGATGACTATGTTCCTTAAGTTTCAAACTTACCTTATTCAATACTCGTTCAATTGACACTTCAGTTCTTCCACCATCTATGAATTTCCTCCGACCATCCGATTTCAACAACTCACTAACACATAAAACCATTTCATTTACACCTTACCATCCTTGGGGGAAAAATACCACTATACCATGACCAACACAGTGTTTGATCAACTCATCCAATTAAATTCTTCAACTCTTAAAAGTCGTATAAAACATCTTACTAAGCAAAATGGGTACTACATAACCGACCAAAAAGGAGACAGACCAAGCATTTTAAAATAATACATCCAATTCCAACTTCGCAACATAAATCCTAAAGGAACACTCTTATTTGATCAATTCAGAGCGGAAAAGTAGAGAAAACATCTAACCCGATGAACGTGGAGACAAGTCTTCTGGCCCGCCGGCGTGGAGCCATAAATCCTTATGACCGGCACCTCCACGACCTCCCGCCCTGATTTAATGGAAACATCAACCCATGAAAGGATCAAACTCTCAAAACCCTATAAGAATTAGGCGGCGAGGGAGCAGGTCACCGACCGTGGAGGGGGCTGTAGCAGAAGTCGACACCGGGGATCGGCGGCGCCATGTAGTAGTCGATCGAAACGATGCGTACGCTGAGAACGGCTGGGTTCGGAAGCCTCGGCGACGGCGACGGCGAGTCCATCCCACGGGCGATCGACGGCGACGTGGAGGCGGAGAGGCGGCAGGTGGACGAGAAATGTAGCAGAGCGGTTGCTCGTTTAAGTGCCTCTTAAAGTAAGCACGTGACTCGCGCGTGCTGTTGGGCTTCTTCTCTCGGAAGCTTTGGCTTAATGCCCTATTGAAACTCAGCGTTTTGAGATGCAACATCTAAGGTAGCGACGAGCTTATAAAAATTTATTTTCAGATATACCCTCAAAATATTTTAATATTAGTTAATATTTATACGATATATTTATTATTTTATATTACATGATCTCTTTATTATTTATTATTATTTTTATTAACTTATAGATTATTTAGTCAGCTATTTATTTTATTATTATTTATTAATATTAAAATATTTAAAATAAAAATGTGTTATTCAACTTATGACGCATATATTAATGCAATTTATTAAATAATTATATGTACCCATTTTAGTCATTTTATATTTATTGATTTGTTCAAACACTGCATTTGTCAAACATTTTTATTAAATTTAATAATTCAGTCGCTACCGCTAATCGCTAATCTCTAGTTGCTAATCGCTATTCGCTATCAACCGCTAGTACATGCCAAATAAAACCTAAGAAGATTTTGCGCAATAAGGGGGGGAACTCACGAACTATGCCTGGACTATCTCCTTTTCCAACCGGGACTACAACTCCCAGCTCTACGGTATGGAATGAGGTCTTTGAATCGGGAGGCTAGGAACTTGGCCACTGGCGCATATCAAAGAAAAGGAAGATCAAACAGAGCATTAGCCTGACAACAAGCTTGACTTCTGTTTGACACACATTTAAATTAAAATCTACAGTAGCGTATAGTGTGCTGACCAAGTCAATACGCTAGTTAAGGTGTTTGGTAAGCACAATTAATAATAGCGACAAGCGATTGGAACTCAGCGTTTTGAGACGCTTGACAGACCAACATCTAGGGTAGCGACAAGCTTATGAAAATTTATTTTCAGATATACCCTCAAAATATTTTAATATTAGTTAATATTTGTATGAGACACTTATTATTTTATATTACATTATCACTTTATTATTTATTATTATTTTATTAACTTATAAATTATTTGGTCAGCTATTTATTTTATTATTATTTATTAATATTAAAATATTTAAAAAAATGTGTTATTCAACTTATGACACATATATTAATGCAATTTATTAAATAATTATTTGTACCCTTTTTAGTCATTTTATATTTATTAATTTGTTCAAACGCTGCATTTGCCAAACGTTTTTATTAAATTTAATAATTCACTCGCTACCGCTAATCGCTAATCTCTAGTCGTTAATCGTTATTCGCTATTAACTGCTAGTACATGTCAAACAGAACCTAAGAAGATTTTGCGCAATAGGGGGAACTCACGAACTATGCCTGGACTATCTCCTTTTCCAACCGGGACTACAACTCCCAGCTCTACGGTATGGAATGAGGTCTTTGAATCGGGAGGCTAGGAACTTGGCCACTGGCGCATATCAAAGAAAAGGAAGACCAGACAGAGCATTAGTCTGACAACAAGCTTGACTTCTGTTTGCACGTATTTAAATTAGCGTCTACAATAGCGTATAGTGTGCTGACCAAGTCAATACGCTAGTTAAGGTGTTCGGTAAGCACAATTAATAATAGCGACAAGCGATTGGAACTCAGCGTTTTGAGACGTTTGACAGACCAACATCTAGGGTAGTGACAAGCTTATGAAAATTTATTTTCAGATTTACCCACATAAAATTTTAATATTAGTTAATATTTGTATGAGACACTTATTGTTTTATATTACATGATCACTTTATTATTTATTATTATTATTATTTTATTAACTTATAAATTATCGATCAGCTATTTATTTTATTATTATTTATTAATATTAAAATATTTAAAAAAATGTGTTATTCAACTTATGACGCATATATTAATGCAATTTATTAAATAATTATTTGTACCCTTTTTAGTCATTTTATATTTATTGATTTGTTCAAACGCTGCATTTGCCAAATTTTTTTATTAAATTTAATAATTCACTCGCTACCGCTAATCGTTAATCTCTAGTCGTTAATCGCTATTCGCTATTAACCGCTAATACATGTCAAACAGAGTATTAAAGTCTAATACGTAAAAATATTTTAAAAAAGAAACAGTAAATATATGAAAAAGCGCAACTTTTCTTATTTGTTGTGAATTTAGTCAAAAGTTTAATTTTCTTTTATTTAAAAATCATAAACTTTTAAATTAATTGCATTTTTTTGTAATTTTGAATGTTAAAAAAATTAATTGCTATTATTTTGTTTCATATGACATTATTTAAAATCAATATACATTTAAAATATTATTAATATTTAGATGTAATCCGTTATAAAAATATAAGTTAGCAATATAGTATTCGTTTGCATGATAATTGTTAAATTTGTCATTTATACTATTTTTTAAAAAAAATATCAAAAAAATCCTCCAACCAAGTCAAGTACCTTCAACCATCATCTCTTCTAGGTCGACCTAAGAGACCACACTCTTTTTACATATTTATTTTTTTAGAAAATAAATATAGACTATCTTGTATGTATATCATGTATTTTGCACCTGACTATCGTTTTTGTATCTTGTACTAACGTAACAAAAATATTATGTGTGTTTTGCACCTGACTATCGTTTTTATTTATTTTGTATCTTGTACTAAAAGGTAACATATTATGTGTGTACTAAGGTAACATATTTATTTTGTATCTTGTACTAACGTAACAAAAATATTATGTGTGTTTTGCACCTGACTATCGTTTTCTTGGTATCCTCCAACATTTCTCACTGATTATATCTCATTAAGTCATTAATGATGTCCGAGAAATAACATTGCAGCATAAAGAGAAAACTATGCATAATGGCTATATCGACATTTTCGTCTACCAGTTATATGAACTAAAAATTATGGATACAGTTTGTTATATTGCAACAAGAACATCATCGTCAATGAAAATTATGAAGAAGAGAAAGAAAATAAATATCATTAAAAGATTTACTAATCTCATATTTTCATTACAAAATTATAATATGTGAGACTAAAAAATCTTGACAAATTTTTAATGAAAAGAATTTTCTCAACAGTATTCACTGAAAATATGACTTAGGGTGATGCCTCTATTTTTGAGATGCTTCAGAGTGTTCAAAATTATTAGAATTCGAGTCCTCCGATCGAATATCTGAGGTGGTTGAGATTCTTAATGATAATTTTTTGAATTCGAAATTTCTTAAAAGTGAGATGATTTTTTTTACCATTGTACCCTAATTGATAGGTAGGCCCATGCTCCTTTGAAAAGAGCTTTTACCTCCTTAATTTAAATATAAAGATACTTTATATATTAAATATTTTTTAATAATTATATAAACTTTTATAAATTGATCCTACGATTGGTTAGACGCACATTATGTAATAATAATATACTATTTTCCTAAAAGAATAGGATTAGGCACGCGCGCCAAGCAGCAAACAAAAGGCCCGGACGTTTGGCGGGAAAACCCTCTCTCTCTCTCTCTCTCTCTCTCTCTCTCTCTCTCGAAACGACTCACACGCAACATAAACCCTCACACGTGCGAAGCCTTCTTTATATGCGAGCATACGGGCCACGCTTCACACTTCCCCTTTCTTTCCTTTCTCTCTCTCTTTGCACCTCCCGATTCACCAAACCCTCGGCCCTCTTCTCCCGTTCGCTCTCCCCTCTCCCAAATCCCTCGGCCAATGGCGAGGCCCTCGAGTTCCGGCGGCGATTCCTCCGAGGAAACGACCTCCGGCGGCTCGATCCCCTCCGACGACGAGCCGCAGGGCGCTGCCGGGGCCGATCCGGAGGAAGAGATCGACGAGGAGGAGATAGAAGCCGTTGCCAGGACCGGCAGCCCCGACGAGGACCCCAAGGAGGGGGAGGACGACGAGGATGAGTCCACTGAGGACGGACAGACGAAGAACGACGAAGAGGACGACGATGACGACGATGAGGTAGTTTGTGTTTGATCTTGTGGTGTAAACAATGTGTTTGTTCGTGCCGAGGGGGCTTTCTTGATGTTTGTAGTGGGCTCATTCTTAAATGCCCGAGGAAATAGTTGTTTGGCATTTTTCTTGTAGCGATAATGGTCTAGCAACCTCAATTTGCACTGCTTTGTTTTAGCGAAAGGTGGCTCCTTCAGGACGTTATGCTATTTACATGTATATGAAAGACTGCTTCTTCATAAATTCTTTCGTTACTGTTTAGTACATCATTCGTTTATCTCGTTTTACAGGCATGGGATATCCATGGTCCTGTTTGATCTTCAGAAGCCTTTGCTTCTGTTTCATTAACGACCTAAATGTATGTTTTGGCATGGGATAATTAGTTCTGACATTGAGGTTCATGCAGGGCGGTCAATCGCCAACTGGTGAGGTTGGAAAACACGAAAAGGCCAGACTGAGAGAAATGCAAAGGATGAAGAAGCAAAAACTTCAAAACATACTGGAGCAACAAAATGCTACAATTGATGCTGATATGGTCCATACTCATGATCTTTGCTTTTATAAAGTGATCAGAAACTATTTTATGTGTTTTTTATTGTACATCACTCTTGATTATATATAGGATTTATTTACTTCTATGAAGATTTTCTTAACAAAGTATACTTTTCGACAAACAGTACTTGATTGATTTCATCATTTCTGGTTAATCTATGCTTTTACATAAAATGGGATCTCTTTGGTTGAGTAGTCTAACAAAAAAATCGTTACTTTATTTCTTATTTGTTTTCACTGAACACATTTTTGATCCACTGCATGAGTTTTTTACACTTTCCCCTGATTGTGGATAATTCATTAGGCTACATAATGCAATTTGGATGTCAACTAACATTGAGTATCTTTTCGGGGTGGAATTGTCATTTATCTTAAAAGCCTAAATTAATTGGGTCTCGATCATGTTTTTCATCAGTTTTTTTCTTTTATGATCCAGAGTATTTTTAACTTCTGAATCATATTAAGTTCTCTGTTTTTATGAAAATAATAACTTGTCTGTTTATTTCTTGTGAATTATACAGAATGCAGAATTTCAATGATACCAAAAAAATTGAATGTTTCACTTTAGAAGGAGAATGTTTCACTTTTGTGGTTTACATGTTCTCTCGTTTATGATAAAGTATAAAATCCAACATTTAGGTCAGTGTTAAAACTTAATAGTATTCCAGAAGTTTACATGCGCACTTGATTTCATTATGTTTTATTTAACATTTTCCATGGCCCCACCTAGTGGGATAAGGCTTTGTTGTTGTTGTTGTTTGTTGTAACATTTTCCATGAACTTCATGTTTCTTTCTGCTTAATCTTTGTCAGTTTGATCTTTAATAGTATGATTATTGTTCCTTTTAAAAAGTATGGTTGCTGATTTCTTCTTTTGACGCTGCATGTTCTTTTTCTGATGGAAACACATGTTGGTGAAACAGAAAAGTGATTCCTTCCACTCTCAGAGGAAGAAAAAAAATGACCTTTAATAATGATACGTTATAGGAAAATGTTTATTAGGAAAAACATACCTTACATATAACAAATGAGACATCTTGATGTCTTCTAATTTGGTGTTGTCTACATTTGCACTTTTTGTAGCAACACAGTGTTTACAAATTAGTGATATCTGAAGTGATTTTAGCAGAATTTCCTAAGTAGCACACATGTACTGAAACATCCATGCTTGGCTGGAGTATCCTTCTCTTTTTTTTCCAAAAGGAAGTAGTAAAAATCTTGATAACATACTAAAGTGTGATATTTTACCAGAATAATAAAGGAAAAGGACGATTGAAGTATTTGCTACAGCAGACTGAGATATTTGCCCATTTTGCAAAGGGTGCACAGTCTGCCGCAGAGAAGAAGCCAAGAGGAAGGTAACATTTGATACTTTTTTTTACCACACATGGATACACGCTTCGTTAATTCTGAGCTGTCAAATTTTCTAGGCTTCCCTTTTATTTCTTTTAATCTTTAAAAAAAAGATGAACCCATAGTCATCCTTTTATGCCTCAAAAAAACCTCTGCTATGTCCTTTTCTTTTTTGTTTCCGTAACTCTTGGAAAAAGTGTCTTTATAATTATTGTCCAACTCTTATAAAAAAAAGTTATTGTCCAACATCTTTTAGTGAGAAAATTATGACCATCACTAGTGAAAGCATTGTCTTCCACAATAAGTATTCCTTATTGATCTGATAAATCATTTAAAGAATGGAGAAAAAAGAGAGAATGTAAAAGGAAATTGTTAAAGAAAAACTACATAAAATTGCATTCCATAAAAGAAATATGTGAAATTAAATGGTTTGAAAAGGGGGGTTGGGGGGGGGGGGGGAAAAA
>LTAE01000212.1:22050-60960 GCA_001647135.1 Pontederia paniculata | reverse complement strand
GGGGGGGGGGGAGATAACATGCTAATGTCAAGCATATTTTTTAATGTTCTTCGTAGGGTTGAATGTGAGTAGGATGAAAATAATATGCAAATTATTTATGGAATGTCAACCAAGTGTCAGGAGTTATTCGTAATTGTTTTTTTTTCAGGAAATGTTATTTGTAATTTCTTATCAAAGAATCTTACCCTCTTTGTCTATATGATCATCATATTCATTCTTTTTCTCTTTCCATGTACTTGTTTATCCTCACCACATTTGACTTGCCTATTACCTTGTACATGTAAAATTATGATCAAATAACAAGTTCTATTCTTTGTCCAATGATTTTGTTATGGGAAACTGCAAGTTGTCCAGTGGCTTTAATTTTATTGATAACAATCAAGAAATGCGTTCTATACAAACTTTCTTAACTGAACTCTCTGCTTGTATTCATCAGGGGGCGTCATGCCTCTAAGTTGACAGAGGAAGAAGAAGATGAAGAGTGCCTTAAAGAGGAAGAAGATTTCTTTTCTGGTGCAGGAGGAACACGCCTTATTTCACAACCATCTTGTAAGATTTTTTTACCGACGGATATTTTCTTCCTACTTATCTTTTTTCACTCAAATATGTTTCGCAAATAAATTATATGGTTGGACTTTAGGAGATGTTTTTAGACGGGATGAAAGTAGACTATTAGTAGCCCAAATTAAAATAGTTCATCGAGGTCTCAATAGAGATGGAGGCATGACACTTGAATACAAATGTCTGTTTATTAAAGAATGCTCCCTACCCTTTAATGTTTACTTTTAATGTCTCGGAAAATATTTATATCTTTGAATTGTACATAGGTATCGAACACCTTGGTTGATGAGACACCTCTTGGGGTTTGTATGATACCATTTAACATAATTGCTAATGAAACTGTTTAAAAAAGTTAAAGTTGGCAGCATTAGTCACAAACTATTGACAACATCGAGCAGTGCTGGGGCTAGTTCATGGATTCCCCAAGATAGAGCTGGTTTGTCGGATCCACATTTCATAAAGCTATTCGATCAGAGCTCGAGATACCTCCTTGATGGATCAAGGTTGGATATTTGGGTATGGCTCTTTGTCCACTACTTGCGTAGGGAAGTATGTGCGCCTATTACTTAGGAGCACATTGTCGGCTTCAGACTATCAACACATTTGGAAGCCTCGTATACCCTTCTAAGTGAAGTTTTTTGCTTGGCTCATGAGACGCATTATGTTTCTTATTAGAGTCTGCATGGCAATATGGATACTCAACACATATCTATTGTGAACTATGTTGGGCCTGAGGAAATTGCTCACCTATTCGTCGAGTGTCCCATCAATGTAGAGTCATGGTGACAAGTGGCAGAGAATGGACATTGATTCTTCGGTGGTAGATGCATTTGAAAGTTTCTTTTGAGGATGGTACATGTGACAATTAGGTATAGAAGCATCCTTTGATGGTGTCTAGCAGTCTCCTAGGCTGTGTAGCTTCAACATAACCACCATTTTTGGGGAGCAGTGGTACATATAGAACATAGTATACCACATCTCTCTTTTGATGAACAAATGGGAGGGGGGTGGATAGTCTCCTTTTGTGAGGTTTTCACGTTCACTTGTGTCTCCTTGCGTTGTTTTCTTGGTTTTATACACTTGTAATCACATAGTTTAGTGGATAACTACCCAATTTTTGTAGTCATACTTTCCTCTGTAATAAAAAATACAATTGAAACTCATAAGATAATAAGTATTGCATTTTCATTAAAGTGAGAAGATATAGAGGCCCCTCATTTAGGTTGTCTTTAAGATTGAATATAAGAAAAAAACAAATAGGCTGTGCTTTATGAGAATGTGGCACTATCTTTTTATTATATTGGCCTTGTATTTGCTTGAAATGTTTTGTGCTGAATAAGAGTGCTTAATCAATGCATGTTTTTTTTACACTTTTGTTGATTAGCATTTGGAATGCAATTATATCATATAGTAGTAGGAAAGAAGCACACAGTGCATTGCAGATATTCATTAAAGGTTTTTAACCTTTTCCTGAATTGCCAAGTAACCAAGCAAGGGTATGACACAAACATGTCATTGGCACTGTGACTTGAGGAGGGTGAATATACTACCTATCTTTTTATTGGTTGCCAGATTGCCCGGGAGGTCTGGAATTTGGCATGTATGAGTTTGATATGCATTAATTCTGAGGAAGAATTGTGGAACTCATTTAGAAGTGGTGGTGTACCTGACACCATAACATATATATCCAAGTTGGTCCGGGCAAGGATTTTTACTATCCTTTTGGTAATTTGGCTGCAATGGAATGATACAATATTACAGGAGGATGACCTTTCAAAAAAAAAATATTAAGAGGTCGTTTGGTTCAAGAATTTGAAATTCTTGGATTAAGAATAGTGTGGGCTGGATTAATAATATTCTTGTGCAATTCTTTTTAGTAGGATTAGGATGGATTAGATAGGTGTTTGGTTGAAATAGGAATAGAAAATATTAAATTCACATATTTATTAAAATAATTATAAAAATAATACTTTATAAATATACTATATATTATTTGTCACTTTTACACTTTCTATATAATACATAATTCTATTAATATATATATAATATTAGAATAATTTTGATGTGCACAATTTTTTTTGTTGGAATTTCAAAATATTTGGTTAGTGTTTGGTTGAAACGAGAATAGTCAATAATTAAATAAATATATATTACGATAATCATTAAAAAATAATTAATAATTACAATAATATATTATAAGATAATAAAATATATTATATTAAGTTAATGTAATACATTAAAAATGAAATAAATTAAATAATATGAAACTGCTTATTAGGATAATTATGAGAGAATCTTAGTTATATGTGTTGAAAATTTATCAAAATTAATAATAATATAATAAAATAAAAAAAATAAAATATNAAATTAAATAATATGAAACTGCTTATTAGGATAATTATGAGAGAATCTTAGTTATATGTGTTGAAAATTTATCAAAATTAATAATAATATAATAAAATAAAAAAAATAAAATATTAGATGTATTAATTATATCAATACTCAGTTTCATCTTTAATAATATTATAATCATAATTAATAAAACTTAATATATTATAAGAAATATTGAGTATTTAAAAAATTTATATAAGAAAAAAAATTAGATGTTCCACCTAATTCCTATTAACAGCAAGAACATAATAATCTCACTTTTACAACTTCCAAAGCAGAGACAAGGATTAAAATTGTAATAATGACAGTTGACCAAGAAACTCCTATTCTCACGTTGTTTGGTTACATTTGTTGGAATAAGGCCTTATTCCTTAGGTTCTTCTCATACCAAACAACCCCTAAAGGAGGATGATGTTATGTGGAGAACATTATGTCACAAAAAATGCAAAAATGCTGTGGAGAACATTATGCAATACAACAATGTTATGTGGACAACATTATGTTGGAACAAGCATGGTGGCTACCTACTTTTTAGTCATCAATCATCATTACTCTCTAAAAAAATTATATCACATGCCAATAGAAAAATACCTTTCTGTCACATGCTCATGCACTGGTTGGGGACTGGAACTCCCTGGGCTGATTATGTATCTTATTACTTTTTGCTCCATGATCTGTAAGGACTTATTCTTAATGAATGAATGTATGTCTGGATGATTAACACTCTTAGTTAATCATTCTCTTCTGCTTATTCAGGATAATTTTGGTGTGCTATTGTATGCACACACTGTGAAGTCCTTGCTCCAAAATAAGTATGATACTGTGTCAATCCCATGTTTCCACCAGTCTGCTTATACTGCTAAATAAAGGCTAGTTTGTGACAGAATTTGTTTCCAAGGTTCACTATCCATAACATATGTTTCTTAAGGTGTGCCCCTATTGACATTTTGTTGTGACCTTCCTATTACTTATGAAATCTTATAAGAGGAAATGTGGTTTCAGGCCTGTTGTCTTTAATGGACATTGTGCAATTTGTACCAGCATCTGATCTGATATTTGAACCTTTCCTAATTTGTTGTAATAGTATCTTAAAGCATGTCTTAGAATATGCTGTCAGGAATGAGCAGATTGTAAGCTTTAAATAATTTGTTGATCACTAATATTTGTTACATTCAGCATTTAAAACATTAGTTAACTTTCTTCTCTTTTGTTGCACAGGTATACAAGGGAAAATGAGGGATTACCAACTGGCTGGATTGAATTGGCTTATCCGATTATATGAAAATGGTATTAATGGGATACTGGCTGATGAGATGGTATGCAACAGAATATCTCAGTAGCTAATTCATCATTTTTAACTTATTTTTCTTTAGTTGGAGTTTCCATTTAGTGAAGGATTTCAACTTTTTCTTTCTTTTAAACATTATCTTGTAATCTGAACAATTTTTCCTATCAGGGTCTTGGAAAGACACTACAGACTATCTCTCTTCTAGGCTATTTGCATGAATTCAGAGGAATTACTGGCCCGCACATGGTGGTAGCACCAAAATCTACTCTTGGTAACTGGATGAGGGAGATTCGGCGCTTCTGTCCTGTTTTGCGTGCTATAAAATTTCTGGGCAATCCAGAAGAAAGAGTTAGAAACTTATTCCTATCTTCACTATGTCTTAACCATCATTTTACTTAGCACCATCAGAAATTATTTCATTGTTGAGCTTTTCCTTTCCCTCAACTTTTTGCAGAACCATATCCGTGAGGAATTATTAGTGGCTGGCAAGTTTGATGTCTGCGTAACTAGCTTTGAAATGGCTATCAAGGAAAAGAATGCTTTAAGGCGCTTTAGCTGGCGATACATCATCATCGATGAGGCACATCGAATAAAAAATGAAAATTCTCTACTTTCCAAAACTATGAGATTATATAAAACTAACTACCGGCTTCTAATTACGGGTACACCTCTCCAGGTATGCATTTTATTCTATTGAAACTATTATATTTCTCCCAGTAGAATATTTTTTCCACTACTATAGAATATATAATTTCTTTGATTGCGCTCCACAATTCTTGCTTATGCCAGTAGCACTTCTTTCAGTCTTTTAATACTACATTTCTTGTGAATATAATTATTGTACGCATTGTTTGCTTCAACTTGGTTACATTTGTTTCTACTGATGATTATGCTTGACCACCATCCTATTTCTTCTGTCAATTCTTCCTACTATTCTGTTATGACTTATCCCATGTAGGTGTCATATTGAAATGGAGGGTGTTTATGAACGTGTTATGACATTCCTTTTCCAGGCTTCTGTACTATTGATGAATTTTAAGATGGTTTTGCTTGATAAGTCTTTACATGTTTGAATGATCATTTCATTCTAAAGACTAGAGAGTAAACATGAGTTTCTATGTCTATCATTGCAGAACAACCTTCATGAGTTATGGGCTCTTCTTAATTTCCTTCTCCCTGAAATATTTAGCTCTGCTGAAACCTTTGATGAGTGGTTTCAAATATCTGGAGAAAATGATCAGCAGGAGGTTGTTCAACAGCTACACAAGGTGGAACATGCATATCTGAATGCTCAATGCATCTGTTGTCTTTATTTTAGTTCTATTTTTAAACTTCCATGCATTTGCATTTAGGTGCTTCGACCGTTCCTCCTCCGAAGGCTTAAATCTGACGTTGAGAAAGGTTTACCTCCAAAGAAGGAAACTATACTCAAAGTAGGAATGTCCCAGATGCAAAAACATTATTACCGTGCCCTTCTACAAAAGGATTTGGAGGTTATTAATGCTGGAGGAGAACGTAGACGCCTGCTTAATATAGCTATGCAACTACGTAAGTGCTGTAACCATCCATATCTTTTCCAAGGTGCGGAGCCTGGTCCGCCCTATACAACTGGAGATCATCTCGTAACTAATTCAGGTATCTTAAGTTAGACCTTTCTGCCTTTCAAGTTCATATTTGTTTCTTGCTTAAATATGTTCTATAATTTGAGTTATATTTCCCTTTGTTGCCAACAAATGATTTATTTATCCCACACTTATGCAGGGAAAATGGTTCTTTTGGACAAGCTGCTCCCCAAATTGAAAGAGCGGGGTTCCCGAGTCCTAATATTTTCACAGGTGTATATTAGTTTACTTATTGCTTTCTGACAAAAAATGGAGACAGCCTTAAATTTCTTAAGTAAAAAATTTCCGCCATAACAAATCATTGTCTTTATCTGTCTATGAACCCAAAAAGCTTCTTCCACCCAAAGTTGTCAGTTGGTTAAGAGCTCCCAACCTAGAATTCATGTGATGATTGGTGTGAACTTCTCTAAGCTCTCCTGCATTATCCAAGAGGTCGTACCATCTGCAAACCCTTTGACAGTTTTTCTATGTTTATATATCTCGCCAATATGGACTAAGCTCTCCTGCATTGCACAAGAGGTTGTACCAGTTGCAAGCCCTTCGATGGTCTTTCAATATTTGTCTATCTCACCAATATGGACGACCCTTTAAGTAAATGGATCTGACCTAAGACATTCAAGCAAATTACCTGGATGTTTGGCTCCTCATGATTTATCTCCTTTCTTTTCTCTGTTTCCTCGCTCCATGGCATACTGAGGTGGTCTTCTCGGTGACAACAACTGCTCATTCACCGGTGGATGGCAAGGCCTTATTGTAAAAATCTTTGTCTTTTGACTCAATCATCCTCATGTCTTGTTGATGGATTTAGCTCTATGTTGCCAGTTGTCATTCTTCGTTCTCTTTTATACTGCTGGCATGGTAACATAGCAGTTTTCCATTGCATACTTAAATATTATTTACATTCTTGCTGCCAAATATTCTTGTAATGACTTACTTCCTGAGTGTTAATACTCCAATTGGGGTCAAACCAGAGCAATCAACTTTATAAGAGGTACAATCTGTGGAGTTCATGTTGGTTCCTCCAAACATGAATTGAGTGGAAGGATAGCTGTAAATACCACTAAACTTCATTATGGCATGAAGTTATATTATGTATTTCCCGTTACAGAAATAGCTTCTGCTTTTTGAAGTTTACTGAGCATTATTTCTGAACTTGTCTTATCTGGCTGGCCACAGATGACTAGACTTTTGGACATCTTAGAAGATTATTTACTATTTCGCGGGCACCTATACTGCCGGATTGATGGTAATACGGGTGGAGAAGAACGTGATGCTTCCATTGAAGCATTTAACCAACCTAGTAGCGAAAAATTCATTTTCTTGCTTTCTACCAGAGCAGGTGGCCTAGGGATTAACCTGGCCACAGCAGATGTTGTCATCCTTTATGACAGTGACTGGTAACCTCCTTTGGCATATAAGTTTTTTTTTACATTTTCTTATTAATTGCCTGAGGCTTTATCATTTTGTTAATTGCCTGAGGCTTTATCATTTTGTTGCTCTCCTGTAGGAACCCCCAAGTTGATTTACAAGCCCAAGATCGTGCACATAGGATTGGACAAAAGAAAGAAGTACAAGTCTTCCGTTTCTGTACAGAGGTATGCCTTTCCTCAGGCCTTGCTTAGTCTTCTAATTTTATGAAGAACGTACAACCTATTTGGAGTTTCCTTTACTTATGCAGTACACTATTGAAGAGAAAGTGATTGAAAGGGCATACAAGAAACTTGCACTTGATGCTTTGGTAATTCAGCAGGGTCGCTTAGCGGAACAGAAAAGTAAGATATGTCAGCCAATATTTCTCATTAATGTAAATCTTTTCCGGTTAAAAAATTGTATATCACACATTTTTTTCTAATGCAGCTGTTAACAAAGATGAACTTTTACAAATGGTAAGATTTGGTGCCGAGATGGTCTTCAGTTCCAAGGACAGCACAATAACAGATGAGGATATTGATCGTATCATATCCAAAGGAGAAGAGGCTACAGCTGAGCTTGATGCAAAAATGAAAAAATTCACAGAGGATGCAATCAAATTCAAAATGGACGATAGTATGTTATACTTTTCTTTTAATAATATTTAATTTATTGAGAATCTAGTTGGTACTTTTATAACTTTAGTCTTCACGTGCAGCTGCTGATCTTTATGACTTTGATGATGATAAGGTTTGAGATTTTGGCATTTGACATTCTTTTCCTTTAGTTAAAATTTGATTGATATATTCCATCTTGCTTGTTATTCTGCATTCTAATTCCCAACAAGGGATTTAGATTGTATCATAGAAGCTTATTTTGTTGATGCATGACCTAATTTTCTTGTTAAGGATGATAATAAACCTGACTTCAAGAAAATTGTTAGCGATAACTGGATTGAACCTCCCAGGCGGGAAAGGAAGCGCAAGTAAGATTAGTATTCGGGTGCATGTTTAATTAAGATGAGTGTTGGGTCATGAATCTGATTCACTTTTTTGCATCTGTAGTTACTCAGATGTTGATTACTTTAAACAAGCACTAAGGCAGGGTGGTCCCACTAAAGCTAAGGAGCCGCGGATCCCTCGCATGCCTCAGCTGTAAGTTAAATTTAATCTCAAAATCTTTGTATTTTTTACTTGACAGTCTAATGTTGATTATGTTATTTATGCTATCATGATTCTGCAGCCATGATTTCCAATTCTTCAACACGCAGAGGTTAAGCGAAATATACGAAAAGGAAGTGCGATATCTTATGGTGAGTGACACCTAGGCACTTTAATGTCATAAGGTCTCTTATCCCTTTGTGTATTGAATGGCTATCAATGCTTGTTTATGCTACTTGTTTCCTTCTGAATGTACAGAATGGTGAATTGTAAGCAGGTTTGCATGTTTTCTACAAGTATCTTGACATGTTTCTAGATTATCTGCAAAAAATTATATATCATGTCCTCTTTTGTGGCTGTCATTTTCTCAACACCAATTGTCCACGCATCTCAGCCTAATTCACTTGCTAGTGCCTTACTCTATTCATTCTGGCATGTCATCCAGTGTTAATCGTATTCCTAAACTTACACAACCATTCCACTAAGCTGCAAAAGGCTATTGTCAATAGCCACCAACATTAAGAAAATATTTGCCAATGCTATTGTGAATTATAAAATTCTGGCAAATTGCAGATCTGTCTTCAACAATTTATCTTTAAGAAATGCATAACTTCTGTTTTCACTTTCTGGTTTCAGCAAGTCCACCAAAGAATGCAAAATAAAGACACAATTGGCGATGAAGATGAACCTGAAGGTTGTATATTGACTTTGAGTTTATTACCCTGGGAAATTGTGGTTCGAGCTTATATTCTTTCTTGATTTAGATGTAGGCGATCCATTGACCACAGAGGAGCAGGAAGAAAAGGAGAGACTGTTGGAAGAGGTGAGTAAGATGATATATCCTTTTAGTTTAATTTGAGTGCTGATATTGTCTGCAGAGTGTATCACTTTGCTTCCTCAAAATAATTCTTTTTACTTTCATCATGTTCAGGGCTTTTCAACATGGACAAGGAAGGACTTCAATACATTTCTTCGAGCTTGTGAGAAGTATGGTAGGAATGACATAAAGAGTATTGCTTCTGAAATGGAGGGAAAGACGGAAGAGGAGGTGGAAAGATATGCAAAAGTCTTCAAACAAAGATACAAAGAATTGAATGGTATCTTATTTGATTTCTTTTACTTATCATACTTAACTGAGTCCTGTGGACCTGGAAACTGGTTGTTGATTAACTATTATTCTAAATGTCAATTAATAATATTTCCTTCTAGATTATGACCGTATAATTAAGAATATAGAAAGAGGCGAGGCAAGAATTTCACGAAAAGAAGAAATAATGAGAGCGATAGGGAAAAAGTTGGATCGCTACAAGAATCCATGGTTGGAACTCAGAATTCAATATGGGCAGAACAAGGGGAAGCTATACAATGAGGAATGTGATCGTTTCATGGTGAGTGAACCTTTTCAATTCTGTTTTACTATGACGTTCATACATCTTTTAGTTTAGTGCTCAGTTCTTATACTATATTTCAGTTATGTATGGTCCACAAGCTTGGTTATGGTAACTGGGATGAGCTCAAAGCAGCATTCCGTACTTCACCCTTGTTCCGTTTTGACTGGTTTGTGAAGTCACGAACCACTCATGAACTTGCTAGGCGCTGTGATACTTTAATTCGTCTGGTTGAAAAAGAAAATCAAGAATATGATGAGAGGGAGAGACAAGCTCGGAAAGATAAAAAACTCTCCAAGGTCAGATGCTTGTTTCTTTATATGCTTCATTTGTCTTCTGAGTATCAGTATGTCGTTAATGTTTTTTATTTGTTCTATTCTGAAATCTGTCCATGATTTTACATCGAGAACTGATTATGTAGTTGCTCGTTTCTATTTTCTTGTACCTGTTGTTTCCAGCGAACATTGAGAAAAATACATGTTCATGACAGTTTTCTTTAAATTCTGTCATGTCCAGGAATTTATTCATTTTCATCCATCTAAAATATTCTTTCTGAAATGTCCCAACTCCTAATGAGAGAATCTGCTCAAATCTATTAATCGTGATATGTTGTTTCTTCATGTTCAGAGCCTGACACCAACAAAGCGGTCAGCAAATAAAGCACCAGCGATGGAGACCCCAGCACTGGCTTCTTTTAAAAGAAGGAAACAGTCCACCATGGATGAGTACGTAGGTTCGGTAAGTTAAGACTGCATTCCGTTCTAATGAGATAATTAAGCAACTTTTGCCCTCAATTTGGAGACAAATCCATGATAAAATGAATTTAATTAAGCTCCATAATTAGGGTGATAGCAAATGTTTCTTATTGTAACTGATTTCCCTGGAGATTGGAGTAGCTGAGGGTGGAATCTGGACATGGTTATTCATAATATTGTTTTGTCAAATAGGGTGGAATCTTTGCGACATCGAGTAGCTAGGGGCTTTGGGTGTCCTAAAAAAAATTCTCTTTACAGTTCTTTGCTTATATTTTCTCATAAGAAACAGTTCTTGATTTATGGTGTTCTAAATCTTCATAAACGTCATATCAATCTTAACTGGTCCTTAGTACACGAAATTAAACATTTGTTGAGTTTTGTTGAGAACCTAGCGAGCCTGCTGTCTTCTAAAACATGTTGAGATCATGTAGAGTTGACCATGCTCACTTTAGTTTTCTCTCATTTGGTTTTGACAGGGGAGGAGGAGAAAATGATATGGATAGGATGTACGGAGGACTGAAGCCGCTTGGTCTTGAATTAAGAGATTTAGCATTTTCTCAACTGCTTTCTCTATCTAGTTGTGAATCTGCGATCAACCTTACTACATTGCAGATCGTGTTTACTGTTTCGAAGTCGAATACACTATTTTGTTCCTCATTTGATGCATTTGTCATGGGTTCTGATGCATCAGAATTATCAAAACAATACAAATGTATTCAGATGTAGTAGATCACAAGTTTAGTTATGAATTCTTATATCGTTTCTGGTAAAAGAAACTAGCCCTTAGTTATAGTGTTTAAGCCAAATGGTGGCTAAACTTTTTCCTCACGTTAGTCACATACTCAAATTAATTTCTTACTTTTCTTAGTTGCATTATCATTTTTTTTTCGCGTTGTCTATTAAAATCATGAGATCCGTCATAAGCTAATATTTTTCCCTAACCGGGCTCCTCCGGTCTTTTTTCAAGTCAATGTCGCCGGTGCTGTCTGTAGATTTAGGCGTGTGATTAATTAGTCGACTAGATAATTCAGTTATTCATTTTTTAGTTTAAGAAAAAAAAATAAATAATCGAAATTTGTTATTTGGTTAAGTGAATTTATTGAATGAAAAAATATATTTGTAAAAGTATTATCAGAATCATAAATTTGAAATATATTAAACAATAAAAAAATATTTTTCAAAAAAAAATGTTAAATTTGAACATAATTTAAATATAATAATAAAATTATTGAGTAACTAAGATACAAATCGTGATTAAACAAAAAAAAATTAAATTTAATGTATTAGGCTGTTCGATTGGGGAATAAGATCTGTATCAAAATTTTATTTTCTATTTTTTTATGATTAACAAAGGGTCCCATCTTTTTAAATGTTAATACATCTACAATTTTATATGAACTAAACAGAGCCATAATATTTTCAATTCTCGATTAATTTCTGAGGTAAAAGGCCCCTTCAAAATTCTTTTTCCTTTCTATTTATATCCTGCTTCGGTTTCATGCAACCTATCCATATAAGTCTCTCTTTACAGCTTTTACATGTTTCTAGAACATCTTTTACTTTCCTAACTATTTTTGGTATTAATGCATTACACACTTGAGGCGTGAGGGTGAGGGTGTGGTGGGCGGCCCACACTCCATCACCTTCCATCAGTATGATAAGTAGGCTCGCAACATTTTAACAAGCTTAACCCATTAAATTAATTGAACTTTTAACTAGCCCTTTTTACCAGATAAGTAAGGATGACAGACAAAATCAAGTCTTATCAAGCTTTGCTCACAAATGTCCTAACTTGCTCGCATCCCTACATAATTTGTTAGAAAAAATATAAACTTTTTAATATCTAACTGTAAAGTATAAACTTACATATTTTAATCCCTAAACAAGTTGTTTTTGTAATAATTATGAAATGTTAGTTCTTACGACAAAAATTTAAAAAAATATCATCTATAAGAGTAAAATAATTTTAGTATTATTTTTTTAATAATTAGAAATGTCTTGCTCATGTTGTTAATGAATATGGGTTAACATTTATAAATGTGTAATTCAAAGATAGATAAATTTGAAAATATAACTTTGAAATATATATATATATATATATATATATATATAGTGGATATAAATAATATTTCTAATAAGTTATAATGTTTAAACTAAGATAGATAAATGGATATTTTGTGTAACAATATAAAATAGTATTTGATTAAAGGTGCGAGGTAAAGGAAAATAGTAAAAACTCAAGAGATTAGTTGCAAATGAATTCCCAAATACACCAATAGCGCAAATGTTAAATTGTGAATCTACTGTAGTTAGACATTTTATCAAATACATGCCGATACACCCATTAGCACATCCTTCAATCTGCCCTTCTCAATTCATTTGCTATCATGTGTCCAAACTAGAGACTTTATATGATATTACAATTTGAATAATCTAATGTAAATATAGAAGTATTTTAATAATAATATTTCTCATGATCTTTTTTTCTTCAATTTACAAAGGAAGATCCACGCATTGGCCGATTACAATAAAATAAAAAAACAAAAGGTTACATAATTTTAATTGATAAGAATCAAACTTGAGTTTAATCACCATTTGATCATTGGGACTCCGTATATTTGTGTCATTTGACTTGCTGGTTAAATGTTTGGCTTTTGAATTTCAAGCATGCATGGAATGAGTTAGCCAACCATGAGGGATAACCACTTGTGTTCACTTGGCATCACAAGCAGCAATGGCTTTGGCTAACAACCTACAAAATCAATAAACTAAATTAAATAACTTTAATATATATATATATATTATCAATACCTACATCTATACACATGAAATTATAAACTAAAAGTGTATCACCTTGATGCATTATAATTCATTTATGGGATCGGACTTTAAGCCTCAACGACAAGAATGCTTATGTTAAAAAATGGTGGCCATGTTGTAGGAGGAAGGCCCACTGCGCTATTTCTTGCTAGCAACTCCACACAAAACCTCACAATACTACCTATCAAGAACATGATAGAAGAGAATTAGAGAAGAATAGTATAAAAGCTGCCCAAAAACATGTCAAGAGCATTTTTTTTCTTCCTTGTGCCATATTTTCCTCTCAATTTATAGACAATAATGCGATAGCGGTTACAATATTCAGTTACTACAAGACAACTAGAGATTAGCGGTTACATGCATTAACTCATGTTTCTAGGAAGGTTTGAGTCAATTAATTTGGTCACAATTGCATGCATATATACTTAAATCTTGGGAATATTCATCTTTACGACATTCATGAGGGTGATAATTAAATATATGAAAGTTGCTTATGTTTTCAGAAATTGATTGGGAAACAGTAAGACCTCTAAAACATTAACAAACTTCAAATAATGGCTGCATTCACACATGCAACGTTTATAAAAAAAATATTGTATGGAAAACATCACAATCCATGATGATTGCATAGTTGTAAGTTGAATTACGAGTCAAGATTATCATTAAAACTTTACTACGTATTTGACTGAAAAAATTTATATATAAAAGTAGAAGAAAAGGAGTCCGAATCTAATAATTCAAAATTAAATATAAAAATTAAAAAAATTAAAATTTTGATCTTAGATCGTTAAATTCGAATTTAGTAATTTGAATCATCGCTAAAAAAATTATTTAGCAAAACTGTTAAGTAAACTCTTTAACCTTAAAAAAGTGATATGATTATCTATTGATACATATTATATTACACATTGATTTCAAAACTGCATGAGTTTACGATTTAGGATAATAAACCAAATAAGTAATAAAATCACGCTTATCTCATTGTAAGATTGTTTGAGCATTAATAGAAAATCACTAAATCCTACACTAAAATAATTTAGTTTGGTTTTTGGTTATATATACGGGAAAAGTTGGAAATAAAATAATTAAAGGAGTTATTAATGCTTATGAATTTGATGAAAAAAAAATATACAAGCAATGAAAATAGAAACACGCATGCGGATAGAAAATGAAAATAATCCGAACAAAATCAGACCGCAAAAATGTCAAAGTTTTCATGCCACATAAAAATATGTTTAAAAATAGTTTTGATAACAAACTACAAAACTTTGATGACAAAAAATATGTTCTGACATAATGTCAATAAAGTGATGCATGACATTTTTTTTTCTAGTACTATTTATTTTACTACAACTAATTATTTGTTATTATTAATGGTTTCATAGCCGTACATAATATTCTTTTTCTATTAATACCACATACTTTACTAAAAACCATACATTTTTATTAGTATTGATTTTCTTTATTACGACTAACTATTTATCATTTTATATTATTTATATGATTTTATTATTTCAATTAAATTTTATAAATAGTTCACCATTTGGTAAATTTATGGTTCTTAATAATACAATCAAGATTTTAAATATTTACTCAATTAAACTATAAAACGAAGCATTTCAAAGATATTATTTTATATTGATATTATTCATACATTTCATCCTCCCAACAATATTTTTTACCTCTTATACTTCGTTTTGTTAAAAAAAAAAACATTAACGCACTCTCATTTATAGCTTCTTTTAGAAATCCAAACAGATTGCATGACGCCTAAGTTGATTTTGTTGACACATGGAAGAACCATCAAACTCCTGTGTCCAGAAGATGTCAACTGCAGACATCTGTGATCTTGCTCAGACATTTGTTGACAGAGGACATCAATTATTTTTTTGGATTTACTGAGAAAAATTGCATTGCCTTTTAAGTTTTGCTGATCCAAAAGTGCTAATGCCATCAATAAACATATGATGTTTTTTTTCTATTTTAATCGTCACCGCTTCCTTCTTTTAAACTATTTTTAGTTCGATTTTTTTTTTGTTCTCTGCACTTTTACTTACAAAAAATAACATTTATGCATGTATGATATACATTTGTAATTAGAGTTAATTCAATATGTTTAGATATAATCTTATTTAGCGTAGGATCGATATACTTTATGCCAGCAGGCATGTATATGTAGCAAAAGTAGCCACTGTCTCTCCATTCTCACTCTTCTGTTGCAAAGTAGGAGGTAAGGTAACAGTGCAAAGACCTCAGGATTCTGCTGAAATTTAGTTAACTGTGATTTTTGGTCCTCAAATTCGAATTATATTATTCATGTTGGTTTGTTTTGATTTCCCTTTCGGTAATCAAGATGACTGGAAATAAGTTTTTATTTTAGATTTTCCCTGTTATGGAGTTACATATTTGGTGAATTCAGTATTTTTCTGATGCAATCCAAATGTTGTTGCATAAAAGTGGCCCAGTAATTAAACTATATTGTTCTCAGGTGATACTTTTAGATCTTCTCTGATAATGTTCTGCTATTCATGTAAGAAGTCAGAACTTCTATCACTGCCTGGCTATTAGTATTGTTTGCAAAGATGTCAACAAAGGAGATGTTGATGTGTTTCTAGGTACAGATACCTCATCATGCATCTCTGAGGTTTACATCCAGTGCTTTTCTAAAGAAAATGAAGCTTTTTGGGGGGCAAGTTCTTTTTTTTCTTGTGAGGTCTCCAATGTGACCTCTTTGCAAGCATAATATTTAGTTTTCTTAGACATTATTGTGTCTTGCTCTTCATCAAACTAAGAATCCATGATGAACTTGTAGGGCTGATCAAGAAGGTACTAAATTACTTCAGGCTGCTAGAATTGAAAGGTAGATGTATTGATGATTTACCAGCTCTAATTCTTTTTTGTTTTGTTGCCTTCCTTTTAGGTTCCAAGTGATAGATAAGAAGATGGTCAAGGCTGTTGCTGTACTTGGTGGCACATATGGTGTCCAAGGAACTATCCACTTCGCCCAAGAACTGGGAGATGGTAGTTGAACTGGATCTAGAACTAATTGGTCACTGCTTTTAGCATAATTTTTCGGGTTAAGTAGATACGGAAGACAAAAACGGCCATGCTTGCTTATGTGCAGAAACATTTTACAAAATTTGAGTTTATTTACATTCCTGATTCGGCAACAGGGCCAACTACAATTACTGGGAATCTGTCCGGCCTGAAGCCTGGTCTTCACGGCTTCCATGTTCATCATCTCGGTGACACTACAAATGGCTGCGCCTCGACCGGTATCTGCAGTAGCTGATAACTAAGCTACCAAACAAGAAATACTATTTCATTTATGATGTTGGTTTCTTATTCATCAACTTGAGGCTATTAGTTCACAATTCAGGGCCACATTTCAATCCCACCGGAGCAGACCACGGAGCTCCTGATGATGCAGTTCGCCATGCTGGTGATCTGGGAAATCTCGTAGCTGGAGACGATGGTTGGTGCTACTGATCATGCTATATGTTTGCAACTTTTCTTTTTTGTTGCACATGATAATTCAAGAAAATATGAAGTAAAAGTCGAACCGGAAATCTCTCGATTCGTAGGCAATACAATCATGCATGGTGCCATTGTTTTTCTATGCCTTAATTGTGTTGCAGATGAGTGATCTAAGAGCCTTCAATCCATTCTGTTTTATAGGTACTGTAAATTTCACCATCACTGACAGCCAGGTAACCTTTCCATTTCATGTTTCTGCTTGCCATTTCTGTGGCGCGAAGTCTGAATTCGTATATAAAGGTTTGATCCGTTCTGTTGTCTTCTTCATGTCTTGCAGATTCCACTCTCTGGACCAAATTCCATCGTTGGAAGGGCCATTGTTGTGCATGCTGATCCAGATGATCTAGGAAGAGGTAAATTAAATCTTCTGAACCCTCTTAATTTACTCTACTTGTTCAGATGAACGTCCAGTTAACCATTGCCACAAGAAATGGTGGACAATTGGAACAAATAACAGATGAATGAGATGCTGTTCAAAATCCAATAGTGCTCCCCTTGGATGTTTCTATTTTCGTAACTGAACCGATACTCGTAAATTCAAAGTTAAACATCACCACCGCGTCATTTGCAAATACAATTTGTCAACCTCCTTTGTTGCCAATATCCGATACATTACAATGCATGTGTGTTGCATTCTGATACGAGCCCATTTCATTGATTGGAGTTGCGTATCTGGTGGTAAAGTCTCTTCCTTTATGTAATTCCTTTGTATTTCTCAGGCTACTTGGCCTCTTATAGTTGTTAAAAAAAAAGTTTACTCCTTTATCTGGTATGAAGAAAGAAACTTCTACTGAAAAAGAAAGAAATTATTTGCGATAAAGTAAAATGACATGAATCCTCATTATCTTCTGCCTTTTTATTTACTTGAAATAAGAAAACAAATATCAAGAGCCTGTCCTCCACAAAATAAAGATTCCTATGATATTCTTTTTCATCATTTTGAGCTTCACGTTCTTCTTGCGCCGCAATATATACACAGTTTCGACTCGCGATTGAATTTACCAAAATTGTCATCTTTGATAATTAGGCGGCCATGAGCTTAGCAAGGCAACCGGGAACTCTGGCGAAAGAGTAGCTTGCGGTAAGTTGTGCTTCAGTTATTGTTCCTTCCTTTCTCCTCAACTCTTTGTTCATCGTAGATCCTAATTTTCCGAAGATATCCGCATTTACATGAACTGTATTTTTGCGGATATTTTTGTATTGTCGACATAGCAGTTCCAATTGTACGCCTTCAACCACTCGGCAAACTCTCCTACATAATTATTCTTATTATTTACTAGAAACCGAGTGAATAGCAAGTGATTCATGCATATTATTTCAATACATTTGTTGTTTGAGATGAATGTATGCAGGTAGTTTTATCAAGTCAGGCTTTCAAGCATGTATGATTTTTTTCTTTTTCTCTGAATCTGCTACCTGTATATATAGGTATTATTGGACTGAAGGAGTGACGTAAAGCTCGAGGTCGCTCGGAAAACAGATGAGGAGATCAATATGTAGCATATGGAATAAGTTGTCGTCGCCGCCGCCGTCGTCGTCGTTGTCTGCTTGTTATCTGCAGTTTGTGTTGTGTATATTTCTGACAATACAAGTAGTTGCAATACGTATGGCCTCGTTTGTTCACAAGTTCAGCATCAATTATGTTAGCAAAGGAAGTGAAATTTCTTCTATTTGCTTGCTTTGATGTATCAATATATAATTATGCTTAGTTTTCTGGCGCAACAACATTAAGTCGCGCTATGATAACTTATTTTTGCGTTTAATCTTAAACTATAAAACTATTCAACTTATATACGCTTCTAAAATGATGCAGTTTTATTTTTATTTTATTTTATTTTGTAAATTTCATTCCTATTTTTTTACTGTACAATTACCTACGAATAGTAAAATATATGAACTTTAGACACTTTTTAATTAGAAGATATTAGATCATTTGATAATTTTTTTCCAATTGGGTAATTAAGTGTTCAAAGTATTTTGTAAATTAAAGAATAAGTAATAACAATTCTAATAGGATATATATATATATGTATATACATGTGTATATATATATATCGAAAAAAGAGAAAAGGCACATAGTTACAGAACCTGCCTGTCGAAATGCCTCAAAGGAGGGTGTTCATGATCCGCGCCGTCGGCAGCCTCAAGAACTCCCGGCGTAGTTGCCCCCGTCCACTACTTATCCCTCAGGACGATGTCCCCCTCTCTCACCTCTCCGTGCGACGCCGGAGCCCGAGATTTGGGTTCCTCGTTGTGTGCAGAATGGATGTTACAAGCGTGCGCTAGAAACCTTTCAGTTCCTTTGTCGCCCTTTGCTCTTCAACTCTGAGCCAATTACATATTTTACTGTTTTATCAGAATGTTTGAATCTTTTACTGTTACTAAATGCTTGTTATATCCATTGTTTAGCTACAAACGATTTTTTTTCTTCGGATAAGAAATGAATTGCTTACCATGCATGTTAGGTGAGAGTGCAGAAATAGTGTTTGGCATAGATGGTTACAGAAATTTGTGCTCTTCGGACTGCATGATCTCAGTTTTTGTACATAACAAAGATTGTCCCAATTTTTTTAAATTCTCCTTCGATTTTGGAAGGGTTCGTAATCAATGAGTCGTCAAAAATTGCATTCTTTGTGCTTGTAGTCAATCAGAAGATTTGAGACGTGGCAAGGAGACTAATGGTGGTCTTTTAAGCAATGCTTGTATTAACAGCACAGGTTGGTATGCATCACAAGTGTGTTAGACTGGACATATCTTTTTGGATACATGAGAGTTCAAGAAAAAAGTCCACTGCCTTCTTGGAACTCCATGATCGCAGCATGTGCATTTCATGGGCATGCAAGAAAATCCTTTTGAGTTTTTCTTGAAGATGAATAATTTGTGTGCCAGAGCTATTAAAATCACATTCATTTCTCTAAATTATCTTTAATTGACATGTAGCCGTGCTGGTTTGTTTTATGAAGGACAAGCATTATAATGTCATAGTAACTAAATTCTGTATTAAATCCACAATCGAGCATTATTTATGCATGATTGATAATATTGGTAGAGCTGTAGTGCTTAAAGTAACTGTTGATAATGCTTCAGATTCTAATTGTACTGTTCCCCAAATTCAATAACGCGCTTCACAGTTAAAAGGCGTCCTCGCATACGAGGATCTCAAAACAGAACCAGGAGCTTGGGGTGCTTTGTATCTTGCATATCATGATCATGTGAATCCTCAGATGGGAAAATCAGTAACAAAAAATCTCTGTTTCTGTGAGCATGAAAATGCAGGTTTTGATATTACACTTCACTTATTTGTCTCTAATGAAATGTGGTTAGATGCAGCGAAGGTTAGGTCTATGATTCAAGATGGAGGACTATTAGAGGTCCCATGTCCTAGCATGATTGATGGTTCAAGCAGGTAAAACTAGATAATGCGAGCTTTCTGCATCATTGTCCTAGACAAGTTGTTTATCTTCTCTATTTTCTGTGATGCACTATGTTCTACGGTCAGTTTCTTGTGAATTAACGACACAGGGATATGGAATAAGATAGTTAGTTGTGCTATTAAATAGTACTGAAACTTTCCAAGGAATAGTACTTGCAATTTGATTGATGTTTTTCAGAACTTTTTAGCGTCCACCCCTTGATTAGAGTGATAGAGAATGAAATTGCTTATCATGGAAAGCATTCTAGGAAGTTCAGCATATCTAGTGACTGTGTAGCCTAATTTCTGTCCTTGTGGCAGAAGTAAGTTAATTTCTTTGATTTACAGGACAAGGTAAATGCAACGTGTCTTTGATACTTTCCTGACTACCAATAGCAAATGTCCAGACTTGTATATTCTGTTCAAGAGGGTCCGATGGAACACCTTATAATAGATATCTGTCTTCTGAAAAGGACTCAATCTTGGATCATATGGATATGTGATGCATCATTATCACATAGCTCTCATCAAGTTTCAGTTCAAGTTGTATATCTACATCAAGGCAAATGACACAATTCATGTTTTCTGGTAGTAATTTGTAACAATGCCTCATTCTTACGGCTTCTATCTGGTGTTACTGAACTTGGAGCATGTTGATACATAGTATTTTATCCTCAAGTAATGTGCAACAAGACTTAAAGTTTCAGCTGTACTGATCCAAAGCATACAACACTGTAGTGTCCTAGTGATTTTTCATTATGAGATAGGCAATTTCAGAGATAGAGTTTTGATCTGTAATAGTGTATATTGCCTATATCAGATTGACATGGTCTTGTGCCGACTCATACTGACTGACTTGACCTGGCACCACAATTTTTGCAGTTTAGTGGGGCCAATACAATGTTGTGCCTACTGCTGCATCATATTACCACGTGGGCCATCAATTATCACAAAGAATTTGCTGAATTAAAAACCAAGATTTGAAATATCTTTATGTAAATATATATATATATATATATATACATATATATATATAATATATATATATGTATATATATATATATATATGTTCTTTATGTAATTTCAGTAGGACAAATGATTTTTGCTGCTGAATCATGCTGCAGTTTCTCCCCAACCCTAGTTTTCCATAGTCTCTCTCAGTGTTTAGTGTTCCTATTGATACTTTGACCAGCTGTTTATACTGGGTTTTCATGACATGATTGTTTCTTATAGCCACTGGTTATTGCCTCTTGGATGGACTGGACTCGTTGAAAAGTCTCTTGTGGAACTAAGGGCTTGAGCTGATTGCAGAAAATATGACATACCTTGGTATGAGTTATAGTTTGCATATCTAATTTCATGTGGCTTTAAAATATTGTTACCATGGGGATATTAGCTCCTTGGTCCAGTTTCATTAATCAATCATTAAGCTGCAGATAATTAAAATGGAC
This sequence comes from Pontederia paniculata, assembly GCA_001647135.1. Classification (NCBI taxonomy): domain Eukaryota; kingdom Viridiplantae; phylum Streptophyta; class Magnoliopsida; order Commelinales; family Pontederiaceae; genus Pontederia; species Pontederia paniculata. The sequence continues at coordinate 39,165 of LTAE01000212.1, read as the reverse complement.
AGTCAGGACATTGAACAGGTAATCAGCACTGATATACATATGCCATCTATTAGATTCCAAGTTATTTGTTAATTGATTGCAGATATTCAATTTGATAATATGTTCTCTATATTTTGAACATATTCATATTCAAATACTATAATACTAATTTAGTGACCAAATTTTACTAGAAATACAATATCGATGTTCTCAATACCTGTTAATTATATCGACCATTTTACACCTTCTATTGGAAAGCATTTCTCAGTTCTTTTTGATATATTTATCGTGCATGCCTTAGCCACACCAAAGAGATACTACCACTTAAAGCTCCAAAAGACAAGCATCATTGTCATGGATGTGACTTTGAACACCATTTTGTTTTATCTTGTTCATGTTACTGAATTTAAGTCTTCCAATTTTTTTTTATTTCATAATCTTGCTTCTTCATCTTGTTGTTCTTTTGTTATGTAACAGTAGGTAATATGCAGTGGACCATGGATGGTGGTAGAATCCAATCTTGTGAATGATAGCCATTGATAGCGATAGAGTCATACTTATGAATGGCTGCTGGATATAAATACCATGGATGATAGTAAAATTGAGTTGAAAGATATGTTGCTTGTTTTGATTCTGAAATGAACATGAGTTGGCAAATTCTGATGTATGATTGTCACTTTGTTTTATTCATTTGATATATCAATTTATAAGCGACCTAATACTTGTTTGATTATGTTCTGTGTTTATCACTCAGCTATTTGAAGTTCACATTTATTATCTGATGAATTTTAGAGAATGAAAATCCATAGAATGTATTTAACCATTCATTGAGAACTAAATTATCTCTCTCCATTTAGACTCAATCTAACTAATTTAACTACTTAGAATGATATCTAGACCATATATTCTTATTTTCTTTCTTGTTGAAGATCACAAGGATGAGACAAGAGGACATAGATAAGTGTTCTAGATGCAAATCTGGAAACACTTTTGGCTGATTGGTGAACTATGATAATTATGCTCTTTATGGAAACATGCTTCCAAGTTATTGTTCACCTTATCCACACACTATAATCAAATAGTCTCCAGTTTGGTTGCATGTGACTTGTGGAAACTTTTGAAATCATGACAATGAACATAAAGACACCTGTCATAAAAGGTTTACAGCTCATATGTCGTTGCTCAAGCATCTCCGGGAGCTCAGTGACATTATGATGTGTTTGGCTTTTCACTAAAACATCAAAAGTTAGGTTTGTTAGAATGCTGTCATATATGTGGATTTCTTTTGTGTTGGCTTTAGGGCTAAAGTTCTTTATCCTATCAAATCTGATGCCTTCTTAGGTTCATTTCTGATCTTTTCAATATCTCAAATGATGTGTTGTTAATGGTAGGTATTGAATCCTGTGGATTGCACAGTTTTAAACAACACAATATTCTTTGTCATCCAAAATTCTCAGGTTTTGTACTTCTCTAATTCCTTGGTCACAAGTTAGTTCGGGTTTATCAAGTAATGTATTAGTATGACTACTGAGACTCTACTCTCCATATTCCCACTTCATTTATATCTAGAAGATAACTAGATATTACTGATATATTTAGTGTCATTGAACTCTCTGCTGGATCAATTGCTTTGTCTTTGTTCCCTAAAAGGAATACCACAACAAATTTATTAGAATAATTTCCAATGTTTTTCTGGATATTCAATCCTTTTAGTACTTCTTTTTGGCACAAGTCCGCTCCCTTTAATTTTTTTGGTGGTAAACCCACTCCATTTAGTTTTGATATATGAAACTAATTGGACCTATAACACACATGAAGGACAAATTGCAGATTTATTCATCAACGGTCAGTATAAAACAATATGACACGCATTTTGTAATTTGTGTAATGTGATAAGACCTTATAGTTATTCTGGTACTTATCTCTGTAGGCCCATAAATAGAAGAGGAGAAAGCAATGTAGAAACGGCTTAACTTTTGTCTGTCATATTTAATCCAAAATTTCTTTCTTTCAATTCATCTGTAATTTGTAATTTTGTATGGTTTTTGTGCTTAGGTTTGCATCTCAAATCACTGAAATGGGCAAAATGTTCATACATGATCAGTATGCAGCAACTTGTATATAATGGAGATTTATACCATTTGAACCAATTCAGATCTATGTATGAGTTTGGCCTATATCTAACCCTTTTCTGGCTAATCGTTATGCCAAAATTTTCAGACCTTTGAACCATAATGTCATAACACCAGTCACATCCAAAGGGAAATAATTGAAAGAGAAGTAGATTCAGAAACAGTTCCATTGTCCACCAGGAATATTCTTCTATTTCTTTCCATTTTTTTCTTCTTTTGCAAGAATTTTATGCAGATTAGCTTGTTGAAACCATATCTTATACTTGGCGTTCCACATCTTTCCTCCATCTTTTCCACTGTAAAGCATCAACTTCTTGTTATGCATGCCACCGCCAATTTTAATGCTCTTCATCGTTGCTTAGCATATTCTTGTTGTTTGCATCTCACTGTTTTTTCTTTTTCAGTTGCGTGTCTCTCACTGTTGCCTGTTAGTTTTTTATTCTTGCAGAGTGCAGTTTTTGTTGAACTTGCTGTATTGCTACTGTTACTTATGCTTTTTTTTATCATTCAGCACATTGATTGCTTGACATTTTTATCTGTTTCTTATGATTCATCTGTTGTTTTTCATTCTTTTTTCTTTTTAACATTGTTTTTGGCCAGTCACTTTTGTCTCACAACTGAAATCCGTATACCCCACCTTTCTGAGCATGCGAATGTGCCTATCACCACTACTTTGAAATTATAAACTAAAATTTGCACAAGAGTTGCAGAATGGTGTGATAGATGTTGTAAGTCATAGACATATGGAAGGTGGAATTGCTATTTTGCCTTTGATACTGATGCCATAATTGTACAGGGGAAAACATGATCAGTAATCAATTGGCTAGGTTCATATATTTTCATTATATTTGTTTGTAGTATGTTTCTTATTCTGTTCCAGGCCTTCGCTTTTTCAAGCATAAAATAATTCTATTTGTTGCTTGGAACCAAGTTAATCTGAGACTTGCCATAAGTCTTTCATCCTCAGCTCATCTTTTGTTATTAGCTAAACAATTGGCTTGCCAGGTTAATTAATTCAACTGGTACCTGAAAAACATTGGTGCCAAATTGTTCAGACTTATGATCTGAGGATTGCTTTTTGTTCCTATTGTTCTGGATATTATGTTAGAAATCTCAGGATAACATTTTGTCAAATTATATACGTGCCAAACATTATGGATCATTGGGACCTTTCTGATGATGGTGTCTTCTTCTGACATGTCTTTTTCCATCATCATATATTTATACTTCATAACATTAGTTGCATGTAGCTAGCAAAGTTATGTTGATTGCCCTTTTGGACTGGCATTTGCCATTGCATGGATATGAGGTTCAATCTCAAGTTAAAAAAAAAACGTCCCCTTTCCATTTTGGCTTCACCTGCAGCCTCTTGCTGCCAACTGACTACTTTTAGAGTCATATGCACAAAAAGAAAGCAACGAGGGCATGCACAGCACCAACCCGTTTCATGAGCCATGATCATGAGCACTGCACTGCACTGCTGCCTTGTGAAATATTCTCTGTCCCGGTGCAAGAATGGCCAGGGGATCATAGGCACTCTTCCTGTGTGCGAACGCCTGCCATCTAGAGCCGAAGTGTGCTTTCCACTCCTCCTGCGTGGTGTAGTGCGGCAGATACTGCTTCACTCTGATGCCTGCTTCCTTGCAGAACTCTATGATCTTGTCATTCTGCTTTAGCGCATGGGCCAAGCTGTCATGGTCCAACGAGGATGGCGTCGAGGAGAGGAATGCCACCAAGTAAAATATTTCCTCGTCAGGGATGACCGCTGATGTCCTGTTGTCCCACCTGCACGCTCGGGGTGCAAAGGCTGAAGTGAGTTCTCTGTAACAAGGTGTGTGTGCATGTTTGTTCCTGGTGCATGCATGCAGATTCAGAGGATGCAGACTTACTTGGATTTGTTTACTGGGTACAGGAGTATGGGGCCATTGCTGCTATCCGTGAGGATTTTGCCAAAGACTGTTGTGGCAAAGTCTCCGATCCTGGTTCTTGGTATGAGAAGGTTAAGCCATGGATGTGGGACTTCCCAGAGGCCTTTGGACCTCAGCTTCACTTCAGAGACGTGCACCCTGTCCAGGAACTCGAGGTAGGAGACCTCCGATTGGAACAGGGTGGATGGTATGTATCTTAGCTTGGATAGGAGCATATCTACTTCCTGCACCAAACACACGCCAGAGTTTTAACCTTTGAAACACTCAGCTTGCTGCAGGTCTATTGTTTGAAGCATTCATTTTACCTGGTTCGTGTTTTCATCCTCGCCTTGTCTGAAATTTTTTGTCATCTCCAGACAGAACAAAATCCTACCATCTGCATCGAATTGACCGGCCTGAACAGGGTCCTGCGGCTTGAAGGATGATCTCCAATTGTTCAGGATTCCTGTTCTATTTATGATCACGAAGCCTTCAATATAGTCAAACGTCTTCTCCGACTGTATCAGCATCTCCTGGTCCTCTGTAAAGCTGTCGAAGTCCGTGTACAGAACTCTTATCCACTTCACCTGGCAGGAAAAAAAGAAGTTACATTGCTATTTCTTATATAACGCGTAAGTTATGACCAGTGTGCTGCTTAGGCATCGGTCTCATAAACTTGTATATCTTCAGGAGTTTGTTGCATGTTTAGTATATAGTTACCATTGTAGGCGCCGGCTCCAGAGCAATCCTGGCACTGGTGATTATTCCAAATTGGCCCAGTCCTCCAAGAGCACCATAGAAGAGATCAGCATTCTCTCCAGGTGAACATTTCCGCACCTCTCCTTTTCCTGCAACCAACCAGACATTGCATGCATTGCTCAAACGCTTCTTTGAATGATTCGCTACTTGTATTGATTGCTGCTTGTGTGCTGAAGGGTACCTGTGACGATCTCGAGCTGGTGGACGTTGCTGATCTGGGGTCCATGTCGAAACGCCTGTCCGCTGACGCCGGCGTTCGACAGTGTCCCTCCGACAGACAGGTGAAGGTAGTCCGTCCAGGACTTGGGCGCGAACCCATGCTTGAGGCACTCGTTCAGGACGTCAATCCACAAGTCGCCTCCAGAGACGTCCGCGTACGGAGGCTCCTCATCGGCGTGCACATGAATCTTACGTCCGCGGAGCGAGTCCATGCGGATGACGATTCCGCCGGGCGCCTGCGCCTGGCCCTGGAGCGAATGCCCATGGCCCCGGGCGGCCACAGTCAGCTTGGTCCCAGGGCCCATCTCGAACACGTGCCTCACCACCGCTGCTACGTCGGAGACGGTGGCAGGGTGCAGGACTGCGGAGGGCAGGAGCCAGTAGCGGTTCCCGAAGTCCTTGGCAGCGTGGGCGACGTCTCGGAAGCTGAAGTGACCATGGAGGGTGAGCGTCTGGAGGGAGGAGGTCACGTCCGGGTCGGAGACATGCATGGTGATGCTGCTGAGAAGTAGGACCAGGAAGAGCCTCAGGAAGCTTGCTGTCTGGGGCCTGATCAGGTGCATAGGTGCTGGTCTCATATCACCTTATTATATATACTTATAAGTCTTATACATGGGCACAGGAGGAGAGAGAGTGTTATTGAAGAGAAGAGAAGAGAAGAGAAGAGAAGAGAAGAGCAGAGCAGAGCAGAAGAGGAGGTATGAAGAGGAGAGAAGAGCAGAGAAGTGAAGAGAGCGAGGGATGAAACCGGTGGAAGGAGAGATGGAGATTTAAAGGAGTGGAAAGGAGGGAGGGGGACGTTTGAGTGGTAGTGCAATTTTTTTCCCTTCTCACTCAAGTTAATTTAGTGTACGTAGCTCTAACTTTTACTGCTAAAAAAAATAAAAAATGGTATAGATGTTAAAGCGTTGCATTGGTGTTACTTAATGTTGTGGAGATTGGATAGTTGCATGGTCAACAAGCCAATGTTTGTTTTGTAGTAGTATCTGGTGAAAAAGACTGACCACTTGGAGGTTAAGCATTTCTTTAACCAATTTGCTCAATCAAACTCGTCCGACAGCGAGTTGTTATATTAATATTGTGAATATAATTTCTTGTAACTATTTCTTTTATTTTTTTTATTTACTCTTTTATGTAGTAGAGCTATGTGCCCCTCTCTAATCAATACAAAGATTCTTGCAAAGAAAGATGATTTGTTATTTTTCAAGTCAGGATCTAACAGAGAAATCAGAAGATAAAATTTGAAAATATCAATACTATTAAACGTTTTTTTTTATTTCAAATTGAATTTATCAAAATTTTGGAGCTTTGGGTTTTTACCCTTCTTGATCAAAATATTGAGAAATGATTGCTAGAAAGACAACAAAGATATTATGAACAAGTGTTTAATTAACTTATTAGGTAATTGAACTGATAGAATATCGTACCTTTTTTTTCCTTTTATGAGCATATTTAGAAGAGACTACAAGAGTTATTCTTGTAATTATTTGAGAATGATTGGTGTCTGAATTCACTAGCACTCGATCAATCTAATCAAGGATAAAAGCATTAAAGATTCAGTCATCTTCAAAACGTTGCCTTTAAAATTTATTAACACAATTCTCAATTTGCTTTTAAAAGTCGAACTTATGGTAATATTATGGAGGCCTATAGTTCACTATCAAAAACCAACCATTAAAACTTGTACAAGTATACCATTAACATAAACTTAGCAAGTAATATCACAATTTAGATAAGTTCTTGCATCTCATGTATTCAAAAGTCCTAACTGCTCCTGGTAAGACTATAAATTTTTTAAATGCTGAAATTTATTTTAAAATATAAATATAAAAGTATTGTTAATATTAATACATAGTTATAATATTTGTTAAAATAAATATTATCTAAGATATTCTTAAACTTATATGATAATAATATTAAAAAATATGGATAAAAGAGTAATATAACTATTTAAAAAAATAAGTCAACAATTTTAAGATAACACGATATTCTATTTTTTTTACTTATAAGTTATTACCCTATAACTTATTAGTATAATTTTTTAGTCATCAAATATAGAAAAAATTTAAATAAATAATTTTAAACTATTTATAAGCTTAGTCAAATATACCTTTTATCTCTTATCTCTGTTGTGTTAAATTCCACAAAGTAGCTTGCCACCTTTTCGTCATGGCCACGACGGCCGCATGGTGGCGGGGGCCTCACCCCGTGCGCCCAAACCTATAAATGAATAGGCTAACGAGGAAGCATACATGTATAATATATTCATATGGAAGCAAACGTACGTCAACATTTTGGTGGGCATGACGAGAGGGATCGACCGACGTTTGAAGTCCCCGGGCGAACGAACAGTGTGCCTACATGCGCCCGGAGCGATCCCCGGGCCGTCCCGGGCATCTTAGGTTCATTGCGTGCATGGCAGTGGACGAGGACGATCCCACTGTCACGTGCCCGGACGTGGGCGCGCGAGCGAGAGAGAAAGAGAGGAGGGCCTCTGTAGGGACCTGACTGAACCTTACTCAGGGCGCAGACAGAAGGAAAGATAGATAGAGGTGGAGGGGGCCTGGCTCTATGCACTTAATTAGGCGACTAGGAGCGAGGATAAGTGCTTGCATGACATGCTGTTTCGAGAGAGAGAGAGAGAGAGAGGCCCTGGGGTTGTAACCTCCTTGCCATGGGACAGTGGCACACGCACAAAGAGGGAGAAGGCAGCCATGGGGTGCCTTCAGAGAAAAGGCACCAATAGAAGGGCGAGGAGTTGGTTGAACTTTTGGGTGGAGGGGGAGGTGAGGTGGGGGTTCCTCTTCACTTGTAACTTGTAAGGTGATCGATCTGTGGATGCAGAAAACTCCCGCTGAGAGCCTCAACTGTCACAATCAGGCACGTGATCCGGAGCGACACCAGATTAGTCGGGGTTATAGTGGGCTTGACTCGACCCGTGGATAGTATGCTCTTTAGCGCCGCGCGAGTTGGACGATAGTACCACTTTCGGAAATTGTGGTGGCAACCGAAAAAAAAGGTGATCGATTGGAAACTATTTTCTAATGAATAGTTGAATTAATAGATATTGAAGATGAATTATTAAGTTTCATAAGTGTTTGAATGAATTATATAAGAATAAAAATAATTTTTTAGATAAATAAATTAATTATAAATAAAAATGATAAATAATTTCCATCATAATTTTTTTTTAGTAATCATAATAAATAATATAAAATTAATCTTATACAATATATAATATTTATATTGTTAAACTTAAACTAAAGTAATTTTATAATTATATTAATAAAATTAAAAGTTTATATGTAATATTAATTGTTAATAATTTAAATTAGAAGGTGAAGTTAAAATATAAAATAAAAGAAAAAGGATAGAAAATATGAGAGAGAATCAAGGAGGAAAAAATTGAAGAAAAAAAAGAATTCTCATGTCAACAAAAAAATTGTAAAAGAAGTGTTAAATGACCGATAATAAAAACTCGAGATCACATGATTTTGAATTTTAATAGTAGAGTTCAATTTTGAATTGTGTCAAACGTCTTATCGTTTGGTAGAACTATATGAATTCTATCATAATTTTAGATGTCAAATGCACCCTAAAAGAGTTTTAATCATTGGACAGGTGACTCCATTTCTGAGTACAGTGCATGTTGTGAGACTTTGGTGTTCTAACACACAAAAAAAAGGTTGATGCTGCCATTGGCTCCATTAGTCAAAGGCTAAAAAGTAGCAGCCAAACCCTATCTCGTGCCCCCTCTGACTCAACAGAAAGTGGCCTAGCATATTCTTACTTTATGATCAAAATATTTCAAGTTCGATGTTCTATGGATCGGTTGAATCAGTCTCGACCCGATTTAGTCTAGTTATGCATGGTTGAAAATGTGATTATCGCAATGGGGTCGGATAGGTTTCGGATATCCGACCGGATCGCACCAGGCCAGATATTCTTTGATTGAGTCTCAGGTCCAAACTATATTAGGTAGGTCATGGACCACCCACATAAGTGTGTGTGAGAAAGAGTGATAGAAAGGAAGATCATATGTATCATATGTATCAGTTTGAAGCCCCTGGTTTTATAGTTGTTACTGGAGAGTGGACTCTGAACAGTCCCAGAATCTCTGATTTCTTTAAAGTTTGGCACTAGTTCAAGCTGACCGTATCTTTTTTGCTATGGAAGTGGCCACCAGACATACTGTTACATGATCAATCCACAGGAAGATTGTTGTAGTTGATGTTTCAGTTCCACACTATAAGTGTCAACTATTTATATGCATGCAGCCTAACAAATTAAAGTAGTGATAGTAGTAGTAGTAACAGTGTTGTGTGTCATTAATTATAATTATAAGCAAAGTTGCCTTATCGTAGCTTCGGAAGTGATCCATGAAGTAGACTGAAAGACATGGGAGACTTTCCTCTATTATTAGTAGTATCCATCACCAAGAAACAAGAACCCTATCCGCGAAACTTTACATATTAATTCTTTTATTTATATGCTTAAAGTAGCATATATGTTGTACATGGGTTTAGTACAATTGTGTATAGTTTTTGTACAATTTATGTACTCTACATTTAAAATATGCTCACACATATAATAGTAAACATCTACTTCTTATCTTAAATGCATAATAACTTATTCGGCCTTGCGTTGCAAACATGATATTAAATCTGCACAGCACATTTTTTTTCCGTTGTTTGTTTATTTAGCTTTTCTTATATTAGGAAAATATACGTCCTCTGATATCTTAAAAGAATTACCACCAACTTGTAATAACTAGTATTTTTTTATTAATTACAAAGAGATGATTATAGCCTAATACAAGAAAAGAAAAAAAATAAAAATAAAGACGTATATAAGTCTCGTCGGCAGAAATCGAACTTTTTGACACTCAAGTTGAAAGATGAGTCACTGTATTAATCATATAGCTAGACTCATAATTAAGATCAACAATTTTCTTTTGAGAAATATATATCACTACAATAAAAATGCAGATTTTAGGTGGTCAAAACCGCCCCAAATATGTCTAGAAGAGGAGAGGAGGATTTATTAGCAGGCCTAGCCTCCCCAACCGCCGACGCTCGTCAGAGAGGAGAGGAAGAGAAGAGATCGACGAGGAGAGGTTGAGATCGGAGAGTAGAGGAGGAAGAGAGGAGGTCATGCCTCTGGAGACAAGCACCCGTGTATCTTGAAGACGAGAGGAGAAGCCGACCGGACCAAGAAGATGCATGTAGAAAAGAATAAAGGAGAGGAGAATCAGAGAGAGAGTACCGGAGAGGCCATCGGAGAAGAAGAGTGCCGGAGAAGACGAGAGGAGAAGAAAACACAGGATCATCGAATCGAAGAAACGTGTAGGGAGAAAAAAACACAAAAGGGGAAAGGGTAGAAGGGGGCAGCTGATTTTTTTAGGCGGTCTACAGAGACCGCCCCAAATCTAGAGTTTATGTGCGTCATCTTATTGTCTGTCATGTTGGGGCGGTCTTCTTAGACCGCGCCAATTGGGCGATCTCTTCATACCGACTCTATTAGAGGAGGTTTAAATGGTTATCTCAAATGTTTGGCCGCAATTTTTTTTTGTAGTGTATCTATATCGCATTTAACTCCGCCTATGTTTATAGCCGGTCCCAAGCCCGAATAAAGGAGGAGGGTTGTGTTAGGCCTCGACAGCCAACGTAAAACCTCGTCGAATCTCATGAACATGGATCAACGAATCGCAATGGCGTCGTATGATCCATGTAGCCGACCCCACCTAGTGGGATTAAGGCTTTGTTGTTGTTGTTGTTGTTGTTGTATCTATATCGCATTTGGTTTCAATCTCCTTCGAAATATCAAAAATAAAATCATGATTGTTGAACACAAGGATGAAAGCTCAAATGATGTACAGCAAATGGGTCAGTCAAAAAGTGGTGCAATATAGAATATGGTCTAGCTAGGAGCTAACAAGGTTATCATATATATATTATAACTTTTCAACCTGATAATTGAGGACAAAGTAGCAATTGGAAATTTGAAAGACGATCAACCTTTGAAAGGGGTTAGTTACAATACATAATGAAGTGACACATACCATATCGGATGTCATTTCATTTTCATCCATGCATAGATTAATTTCCTTGTACTATTAAAATAATGAAATTCTCTTATGATTAAACAATAATAATATATTTTCCATGTTCAATTGATCATGATTAATTAAATTTAAAGTTAAGATATTTTTCTTCTAACATTTTTATCAAAAAATAATCTTTCTTTGTGGAGATTTGAATCATTAATTGTATAGAACAGTAGTGCATTTCTCATTGGTGACGAATAAATTAAAAACAGGTACACTTATTCCAAGTAGTTCGGTTGGATTGGAATTTGGTACCGACAGGGAATTTGACCCGCCAGTTAGATATCTGCAAATGCCTGAGAGCTTTTTCTTCTAAGATCTTTTTTTGCTATTTTTTCCAGTTTCTGTTGCTGCCACAATATCTCACTTATATCCTCACTAGTTAGATTTGTATCCCAACTCCTCAACTAGACAATAGAATTTAGACTTCGAATCTTATTAGAGATATCCAAGGGTTATTTTGAAGGGCAACTTTACTTCTTTATAATTTTTAAGTTGTAATACACTCCAACCTCCTTTATAATGTAAAAAAAGAGTTATATATATATATATATATATATATATAGTTTAAAGTGCTAAAGGTCATTTGAAATATCAGGGATTGGACTGAATGGTAAGCAACTCATTCTCAAGTCTATGCTACATAAAAAAATTCACTGAGAACTTTACTTTATTATATAGTGAGGCATGCTAGCATAGCTGACTCTAAATTAGTTGGGACGATAATTTTTATTTCGATTATAAAGAAAGATTTATGACCTAATATCAGAAAAGAAAATGCTGAAACTAAATGTGGATATAAGTTTCACCGACGGAAATCAAACTTAAGAGTTAAGACCTTTTGATAATTCCTTCCTGAACAGTATGGTCAGTACTGTGTTACTGTTTTAGATATGAGTGACAATAAAAAAATTACTTGACATAGCACTTCAAACTTTTACAAATTCCTAATTTAGCAGACATGCACTTGAAATAATATTTTTGAACTTGGCCCCAATAGAAACATAATACATTCATCTTAATATATATAAGTGATCAATGAATCATGCTCCGAAGTTTTATGGTCATCATAGCAATGATGACCATCCACCATCACATAACATGATCATCTCTCTTATCTGATCTCCACTAAGAAAAAAAAGAAAGCAGCAGATCTTTTCAATATCCACGAGGGGAGGCAGTCAATTAAAGATTTAAAGGAGATCAGTAGCTAGCCCAAGTGACGAGGCAGGTTGGAGAAAAGTGGTACAAAGCCTAAGGATGATTGCCTCAAGGAAGCATACATCTTTCTAGTACGTACCTAGAAAGAAGATGATGGCAACTAGAAAAACATGACTCATTGGTTCAAACTGTTTGACTCTTCCGAAATTCAATCTTGTGGTCGATGTTGATCTATTACATGGTTTAATCCTTTAACCAACCACTAATTTCAAAAGCTTTGTGCTAGTACTAGCTAGTAGCACTAGTACTACTCCATTATCAATTGGCATGCATGCATTATATGCATTAAGGCTTTTGCATGCTTTGGAGGGCCACCAGCTGCATGCAGGCAGCCAATGGAGGATCGAAACATGGTGACATGCATGATCCGTCGAGATTGCCGTCATTATGTCGTCACAAGAACCTAGAAACCAGAACAATATATATATATATATATCATGCGATGCAGAGACCAGAATGCAAAACCAAATAGAGAGCTCAGTGGTAGGGTGTCAGGAGTAGTAAGAGTAGGGCATGCATGCATATATGCTCTGGAACAGGGCCATAACATAAAGCTCGGATGTGGAGGGAGGGACGGAGAGAGAGAGAGAGGTGGCCAAGGGCCAAAGGAGATAACGAAGTAGCCTCTCTTTTCATGTCCCCTCCAACTCACTACATTCCACTCGGGATCATGTCCCCCTGTCGGCCTTTCTCTCTCCATTCAGCATTTGCTGTGGACACACATGCACGTGTAACAGCATTTCATCCAGTACTCGATCTCCCTAACAGCATCTCATCCAGTACTACATCTCTCTGTCTCTCTCTCCTCCGCTCAATTACCTGCAGAACATCAGGATGCAACTCAGATAACAAACTATGTTTACTTAATGGAACACAAGAGTGATCACCAACAAGTGTTAAGATTTTATTGAAAAGAAAAAATACAAACAACTAGTAGTGATATCCTCGATCACGTAGTATATACACATCTATCTGGTTATGTAACATCACTGATCAATACGGTCAGATAACAAACTATATCTATTTAATGGAACACAAGAGTGATCACCAACAAGTGTTAAGATTTTATTGAAAAGAAAGAATACAAAAGATTTTATTGAAAAGAAAGAATACAACGTAGTATATATACATCTATCTGATTATGTAACACCACTGACCAATACGGTCCGTATTGACAGAACACGGCCTATGTTGGGACAGACTAATATCACATGTTTTAGCAGAACACGACTCGTGTTTGGAGGTCTGTCAAGTGACAATCCGAATTTGTTAAAATAATAATATTTTAATCTATTTAATTTTGAGATTCAAATTTAAATTAGTTAAATTCGAAAATTCATTAGAGAAGATTATTAGTTAGTTTAAATCTCAAAATTTAAATTTAAAAATAGAGTTTGATTTAAACTAAAGAAGCTCTAATCTCCACGTCTATAAATAGGCCATAAGAGTAGAGAGCTCTCCCAATATTACTTTCTCTCCCAAAGCCATAAGTTCTCTCATCTCCCACCAGGTGCTTAGGTAATGTTTCTCTCTTCTAGGGTTTCCTCTCTCTCTTCCTCTCTTCTCTTCTCTCATCCTAGAACTATGCCCAAACATTAGAGACTGTGAAAGAGACCAGGACCAGTAGAGAAGATCAAGAGGATGCAGTTGAAGACCAAGAACAATCCTACATGAATTGGTATGTAAATAGATGAATCACAATAGATAGATTATCATTATAATTAAATCACATGTTAGGGTTCATGCTAGATGATTATGATTTTATATGATATTGATTAGGTTGTTTAATATATGATTTACTACCTAGATGAATATATTAATTCGGCCAAAAGTATATAGTATTTATGTAAAATAATTTAATGGCCCTAATTAAGAATACGACGAGGAAAACAGATCGTTGTTCCCGGAAATCTTGTACTCATATATCGCTCAATGGGCGTTAACCCTAACGATGTCGCGTCATCGATGAAAGCACGGACCACGTCCACTTCGGACACTACCCGTGCCTTGACATATGAACTCTTTGCATTGTCGTTTCGACGAGCGCGACTTCGAGCACGATCGACTACGCCTTGACACATGGCACGTGTCCCGTAGTTAAACCCTAAAAAATGTATACATATGACACGACCGCACTGAGATAAAAAACGATCCACGTCAGCCAAAGAAGATGAAAAGTAAATCTTAATAATGTTATGATCGTGAAAATGATCCGGGTTATAATGGACATGGCCCGCGTTGCCATAATGCGTCAGTCAGATGGCGACGCACTATGTCGTTGAGTGGACACGGCTAGGAAACAACACATGTACTAAGAGGTTTATTTTAATACGAAGAAGATAATGAAATGATGCAAAACGGATAGTGTCTTCATCCGACACGGCCCGCGTCGATTCGCCGAAATGGCCGACGACGAGATCGAATTGAGCACCAAACATGGATAGTGTTCGTGTCCGACACGGCCCATGTCGGCGTTGCTGAAATACTAATGATGATTATTTGTTTCTAAAGTTTAAGAATTGATTATGAGGACAAGATAAGGACCAATCATGCTTCATCTAAGTTAAATGTTGAGGTTGCCATATATCGTTTTGAGAGCGCAGTGATATTAAAGATAGAACGGGTAGGGCTGCCACCTAGTTCCTGTTGCTTGGCTTTTACTCATCATGCATCGAAAGGATTTCTCGAATATCCTATGTTGATCATGACTTGTGCACCCCCATTGACGTATGATGAGACCTCCAAAACTCATGAGCAATTCAAAAGTCACAAATGCAACCCTCCAAGTTATTTCAAAGTCACTAATTATATAAGTCAAAGATAATCACTTGGTCTAAATATTGCATTTGCATATTGCATAGAGGATTAGGTTATTGATTGATGATATTAATTGATGATTGATGATGATGATGGAATAATTAAATATGAAGATGAATAATAAAGTATGATAATGATGATAATGTGGAGTAATTGAAATTTGGCCATTGACCATAGCTTACTCCTTAAGTAAAAATAATTGGAGTATTTGATATTTGGTCATAGCAATAGCTTACTCCTTATGTAAAGTATGCTAAGAGTGATTGATGTTTGACTATCAGTCATATCTCACTCTTGATGCCAAGATGTTATAAAAGATGTTATGTTAATGATGAAGTAAAGATGATTCTAAGTTTAAAGATGATGTATGAAAGATGATGCATGATGTATGAAAACATAAGATGATGATCATGATGATGAAAGATAAGTAAGAAATTAAAGAAAACTAAATATTGTTAAGTAAGAAATAATTGATCTTTTGATTTATCATTAGTTTATTTTTATTTTTATTTATCATGTCATGCTTATCTATTGTTGTCTTATATATTGAGTTTCATAGTTCATGAGGATATTTCTTTTCCGCTGTATTGGATCCTGCAGGTGAGTAGTTTGTAGTACAAGATGCTGGTGGTGCATGCAATGACTGATGCTCATGGTGAATGACTTGCACATGTCTAGTGATTTCTACTAGTGTCTATTTTTTTTAGTTTTTTTCTATTGAGTTGTTCTAGTTAGACTTTTGAGACAATTATATAATGTAAGACTTTCACATATTTTTCTTATATTATAGAAAGAGTTTTGGACTTCTTAAAGTTTTTATCTATTCCACATTTTGTTGATCAAGTCTTGTTAGTCAATCTTTAAGTCAAAATTATGTATGATGTCATAGCGCTCTCAGAAGGGCATTCTGTCAAGTGGCAGGGTGGTCTTCTGAGAGCGTTACAAGTTAACTCCAAGTAAGAACTAAGTGTAATAGGATTAAACTTTGGTTATGTCAAGTGTCGTTGGCTGGGATACATTTATATTTTATGGTGACAATATTATTAAAATAAAAAAAATCTGTCTTCTCCAAGGTAAATTATTAGCTATAAGATCAAGAATATTTATGTTTTCATTGCAAAAGTAAACACATGAATCTATCATAAGAAAAGCAAATACGATGTAAAAGCCCCACTAATAATAGTCGAATATAGTATGTGTGTGTGTAAACTTGTTATTATATCATGAATACTTTAGTACTACTTTGACTTGAGCACAAAAACAAAGCCAAAATAAATTAATCAACGGAAAAAAGAGAAAGGAAAATTAATTGTGATTTAACATACATAAAAAAACTTATATTTGTATGTATAGCTAAAGAAAAAAAAATCTTATATTCACAAGTTAATACCACCGAGTATGAATTATGATATTCAAAAGCTCAATGTATTTTGAATTAGATAAAAAAAAGAGTATGAAGCAAGTGATAATTTGAAACAATGAATGTTATCTAGTCTTCAACAGATTGAGTGTCGAGAAATTTTCCTCTTCCAATAAAAATAATTTTCAGTTAGCTGGATTTATGACAACCAGATATCGTGAGATTTTGAATGTGTGAAGGGCTACATGTCCATTATTATTGTCTGTCTAGCTATGTGTCGAGGAATCTAGTGGTGGAGATCACATGTAGACAACAACACAGGCAAAGGACTTCTCAGCCTTTGCCCAGTTCCCTCGATCTCTTTATCATCCAAAAACAGGCCCCTCCCTCACCTTCAGGAAAAAAGTCTCTTTCTTAAAGTGGTTATCAGACCATTCTCTTGGCATCTTCCTGTTTTTTGTTTCACCATTTTTCGTTTTGAATTCTATCATTGAGTGTTCTCAGTTCAAGTATAATTTATTGATAGGTATTCCCTTCTGACACACACACACACATATATATATATATATATATATATATATATATGTATATATATATATATATATATATATATAT